>WNNJ02001598.1:0-167708 GCA_012934845.2 Pomphorhynchus laevis | reverse complement strand
CAATGGATGATATTCAATTAACAAAATTTGAAAAAGCCGTAAGGCGAAACGTCAACAATCTGCACCGTATTTTGTCCTGTCTATCAATTTATTCATAATATATATACTTCATCCGACTGACGATGACTGCTGGGTGGTTAGGAACGTCTCGGAGTGATACATTAGACTGATGGAGCTGATGATCGAAGTCCAGTTATTTAGCAGCAAATATGGATTAAAAATTAATCGTAGCCAGCTTTGGCTCCTGGACCACAGTTGCAAGCGATTTTTCGCAATAACAATTTATTTATATAATTTTTCTATATACATAATCATTGAAGTCAATGATTATTAAATAATGAAATTTATATGAACACATTTAGATATTCATGATTATTATTACACAGCAGCCTTTAGTTACCAGTTATTTTCTTTAAATTGTAAAATGAAATAATTGCATACTTGAGTTATGTATGCGAGTTTCTATGTCGTAACTAAATACTTGTATTTAGATCATTGCCTTCTATTTTAGATTGAGTTAAACTAAATTTATAATACATTTATTAACTATTAAAGTCGCTAAATAGTAACTCAATCAGATATTATACTAGGGCTGAATTATCGAACATGAGTCCCAGCTAGTTAATTATCGAACATGAGTCCCAGCTAGCACACATACATATTGCTTGATGATATTTTAATTAATTTTCCTTTATTTAATAATGTTTACTGATATTAATATTACGTATCAAATAAGAAAGAACAAAATGTTTGTTATTACTTAATAAGAAATTTGTTAAAATCTTATAAAACGCTCAATTACTTTATAAAAATATAGTTGAAATCATGGATAATATTTTCTTATTTTATGTTATTTTTTAATGTAACTATTATTCGTGAGTTGTAAGACAATTAATTTAAAATTATATTTTAAATTTCAAAGATTTATATTGAATTTATAAATAAATTTGATAAACAACTGATTTTTGAGAATTTTCTTCTGAAAAGTAGGCAAATTTTAAAATTGTAATTTTTATTTAATAACGAGGAGTTTAAACTATAACGCCTTAACATCTATCAACATTCTCTAATTTAATAAAATAAATTGATATAAAAAATAAAAAAATGATATGTTGATTAAAATATATATTATTTTTAGTTATATATTTATATTTTATTATTTGACAATTTATTTATTGTATAATTTAAACCTGAATGAGTCATTTTTTATAGAGGATCACTAATATCCTCTCAACCCTTTACACTTAATTAACACAAAGTTTCTTACTCCAAAATATGATTTTAATTTCAATAATGTAATTAAAAATAGCATTATCAAAATATTCTTAAGACCAGATAAAAGCATCCAGCTTCAATTTGGTTGATAAACATATTGTCGATTAATTATATTTCCATATGAAAATGAAGTGTTTTGCAAGTATTCGGTGTTTGTGTGTCTTTGGTGATTCATTTAGTATTTATTGTTTATATATTATTAAAAATGAAATCTAACGGCAGTGAAAATCATGTTATTTTTCCTTTTTTATTCTACGGTGCATCATCACACATGATTCACCATCAAGTCGCAGTTTTTACCGGTACATTCAACCTTCTTTTACTAAACCAGAAAAGAAGGAAACATTATTTAAAATAAACGAAACGGTGTAACATTGGCTGGCAAATTATAGTAATATTAGCAACCTGATAGGTGTGTCAGAATAAGATTCTTGTTTAAATATGCGCAGAGGATATTGCCTAAATAGAATTCCTGCTTAAAAATTACAAATAATAGGATTTTTAAGGTCACTTTTGAATTCAATTCAATATAGAACTGGGATAAAAAGAATAGAGCAGGTCAGAAAAATATCAATGCATATAAAATGCAGTTGTCATTTAATTTGGTGTTATTTTCTCTAGGCTGCTCGCATACGCATCTTTTGCTGCCGCTACCCGCTGCTATTGCATCTTAAGCGCTGCATTCACGAAACCCAACTCGCTACTAGCCTTATGATTTCAAGAATCAACACTAAACTACATTTTCAATCAAGCACTGTGCACTATAACTAATAATCTTAGTAAAACCTTAAAGTCTATTAACTGAATAACACAGGAAGATACTTATCATTATCGGATTAAATGCAGGTGCCGGTTACCGCTGGATCCATAGTAGATCCAACAAATATGGTTTTAGTTATTGATAGGGGATCTGGGGGATCCAATATTACTCATTCGGCTTCAATTCCATCTAATGTAGATATGAAGGGAGGCAATATGACAAACCCTTCTATTTTTCATTCAAATCACATACTACCAACAGTTTTTAACCATCAATCGTCAATGATACTTAACTCACAGAATATTTACGGTAAAGATTCACGATGGCTAACCTTAGAAGTTTGTAGAGAATTCCAGCGTGGAAAGTGTTCTAGAAGTGATGAAGAGTGCAAGTTCGCTCATCCGGCTGATCATGTTGAAGTTACCAATGGAAAAGTCATTGCATGCTTTGATAATCTAAAGGTGAGTCAAATATCTTTTTAGAAATAAAATTTATTCTATATATCTATTAAAATTAATTTTAATATTAAAAGAGGAAGAATAATTATTATCAAAATGAAATTATAATTTCAAATTTTTGTCAACTTCTGCTTACATCGCGAATAGATAAAATTTAAAGCATTAAGCAAATTTTGCTGTTTGTTCAATGCTTTCAATTTTATTCCTTTCACATGTTAACAGCTTAAGAAAATTTGGAATTATAATTTTATTTTACTAATCGTTATTTATTTCTCTTTCGAATATAATATTGATTTTATTTAATGTAATTTGTAGATATTCACATTTGTATGTTCAAGTTGATTTAATTCATTGCTACTATTTCATAGTGCACTAATAAACTATAAAAAACAAGCCGATGCGAGCATAAATGGATAATAAAAAAAACTATGTTAAGTGATAGCATTTATCTTAAATGTTATCCATTTAACATAAATGGATAATTCTTCTGGTTATGGCATGACACAATATTCACTGGTATTGTTCCTAGTTGGTCTCATAAGGTTAAATGCAAACAAGTTAAAATAAATGAATAATAATATATCCTTCCATATTATTCTTCCATAAAATAGAATGAGATTCTGGATTTAGTGTGTACTATCTAATAAATTATTCATTTATTTTGTCTTATACTTTTGTAAATTTACAGGATAGAAGTAATTAGTTTTATTCCAAAAATTACAATATTTCGAAAGCACCTACTACCATCTTCAAGAAAATGACAAACAGTTTATTCAAACACAAAATAATATTGTGGTTTGCAATTTATACAAAATACTCAAATTTGGTAACCAAGGAAAACAACGAAAATGAAAATTAGTAGAAAAATAAAACTAAATAAAGGAAATTGTGGAATTGGAATTGAAAAACAAAACAACTTGAATTTAAAAATCATAAGTAAAATCAAATTTTAAAATACTATTTCTATATGCTAATTTTATCGGCATTGTTCCTCTTTTATAGATCTAAAAGTTTTTTTTTGCAACTATATCTTTTACGTTTTAAATTTGTTTTATTTGATGTTTTTCTTTCTTACAAATTTTAAGTATTTGGTATAAATGCAAACTTTATGCTTTTGCTTTCCAATAAACTGTTTGCAATTATCCTGGAGATGGTAGCAGTAGCCGTTGAAATATTGTAATTTTTGGAATAAAACTATTTCTTCGTTGTAAAATTTTATATAAAATCAACAATTAATTCAATACATTTACTCTCCTTGTTGATATCTAGCATTTGAGGTTTTCTTGAGAAATCGTTTTGAATTATTACGACAAAATTTACTTGTTTGAATTAATTACCATTATTTACCCACGTCTAAAATCAATCTCTGACCTATTCAAACCAATAATCAAATCAGTTTGCTGACGGATAATCAGATCAGTTAATCAAGTTTACGTATTTTATAATATTTATAAATCAATAATAATTCTAAATAGAATTTAGCATTTATTTAAATAATAATGAATAATAACTAATTTTTATAAGATTTTAAAAAGCAAAATCAGCAATAGTTCCGACATTGTAAATTATAGAGAAATAAACAATGGGAAAAGTAAGAAAAAATATACAATTATATCAAGTTAAAATAAATAATTGAAATTTGAAATAAAAGATAACTTTTATGAATTGACTAATAAATAACAGACGATGTATCTAGATATACACCTTCTTTATCATCAATATTTGTTTTGTTAAGAATGAGGCTACATGGATAAATTTCTTCGCTAATTGAATAAAAATTGCTAGAATTAAATACACATATATCATCAATGTATCGAAACATATATTTCATATCTTTATATAATTTATATTTATTGTTTAAACAGTTATGAACAAATTCATATTCTATAAAGCTTAAAAATAAGTCAGCTGTAATTGGGATGCTATTACCTATTATTGAAACACATTTTATTTATCTAAATATAAATGTCACTTCCTTTAAATAATTGATTTATTAAAATATTTAAGGATTCTAATAATTCGATTATTTTTATTATATCTAGATATGCACCTTCTTTATCATCAATATTTGTTTTGTTAAGAATGAGGCTACATGGATAAATTTCTTCGCTAATTGAATAAAAATTGCTAGAATTAAATACACATATATCATCAATGTATCGAAACATATATTTCATATATAATCAATATTTTTGTTCGAAAATTTTTAATATATCAAATATATAAAGAATATGTTTATATTATAAATTATATATGCAATATATAATATATAATATTGATGATAAATTAAAATTCAATTCAGTATAATTCAAAAAGATAAGTTAATGTAAACCAGTAACAATGAAACTCACTTTTTAATAGTGAATTGAAATTAGATAGATATGATCAGTTATCCTGCTCACTTTTCTGTAGAATTAGTTAGTACACCGACATATTGTAATCATTATGTCGGTGTTTAATCAATTCATGATGCACATAGTCTCGTCATAGTACTGATTATTCATGTCTATCAGATACGTTTAATGCAAAACGTTTGTTTGTGGCGACGTAAGTAACTTGGTGTCAATTTATTTTGCGGTAATTTATCCGTAATGATTGATGAAGCCCCACCTGAAATTATTTTCTATTTTTACAAGGAAGTAAAACTAAATCCTTGTATTTTTTACTGTCGTGAAGTATGTGCACGTTATTGGTAATCCAGTATCACGTATATTTTGTAACACGTTTTATATTATTTTAACCATAATGGTTATCTTGCCCTAGACGTTATCAAGAAATCCACTTTCATCCACATACATCTAAACAATAACATCAAATGTAACAAGAACTTAAACCAGAACTAAGCATGAACTTAAATTAAATGCATAAACGATACCTCATACAAATAACAATATTAATAACAATATTGAAATAATTATAACATTTAATATTATATAAATTATAATATTATTTTAAAATGATAAATATAAAATGTTATAAATATATATAATACATAAATAGTATATTTCATTAAATTTGATAATTTAATAATTATAAAATTAACATTTATAATTATATTTCATTATATTTTATTTATATTAAATAATATATACATAAATAGTAGCAGAGGCTGGCAAAAGAAAATATGTCTTAAATTAAAATCATTGACAACCTTAGAATGACATGATTCAGCTAAATATTTTGTTATTCGCTAAGTATGTACTTAAAGACTTTCAGACTGCATTTTACTTAAATGATTAGTATTTGCTTTGTAAAGTAGACGAGCATTGATTTGTATTGTCTCAACGAGTATTTGCACCTTAACTTAAGTTATTTTCAATATCAGCTTAACTTAGTTAAACAAATTTTTTGAACGGTTTTGTGTTTAAATATTTTGCATTATAAGATAAGTGTTTTGTGTATAAGGGTCGTTGTCAAAGAATAAATCCTCCATGCAAATATCTCCATCCTCCTCAACACCTTAAGGAGATACTTCAACACAATGGACGTAACAACCTTATTTTACGTTCAATAGCTTTGCAGGGAGGTTTGCAACATCCACCAATCGCTACTCCGCTGTACCGCGGTCAATGTGGATTCATCGGCAGCAATGGAACAACATTTCTTACTACTGGAATTCCTGGGCAGGTAGCAATCGCTGGAAATCCCGCAGTTTCATCTGTAGCTGGACAAGCAATCTTGCAGACTTTTTCACCTCAAGTCTCGGTCCCAATGCATTATGTAAGTTTATGCAAATGAATTTTCTGTATGTAAATGATTTTAAGTTAACTGCTGATATTATTTTGTATTAATATAACGTTATATCATATCGTATTTAAGTATGACATGTCATATTTTATATTTTTCATATTTAATAATGATATTAAATCGAAAAGCCTTTCCAAGCAAAAAGAAATTAAACATTTCTTCAATATTTCGATCCCTAGCCGGGAACATTTCGATCCCGGCTAGAGATCGAAATTTCGAAGAAATGTTTAATTTCTTTTTGCTTGGTAAGGCTTTTCGATTTAATATGGAATATGTACCCCAGCGTGTCTCGTTCAGATTCAACGTTTTAATAATAGTTACGAATTATAGACTGTTCATATATTTATCGTTGATGATATGATCATATGATTATAAGTTAGCGGTAAACGATTAAGGGTCAAAAGAATTTATGATAGTACTAAAGAGGCCATCCAATAATTTATAAAGACCAGATAATTAACAAAGTTTAATCAACAAAATACGATTCATTTTTGATATAAGCAGAGAACATGTGTAGTCAAAACAAGATTTGGAGGACCGACATTAAATAAAACAGAGCGATTTCCATGAAAAGGGATAAATTCAACGAAATATAAATCAAAAATATTAAGTGGTTTAAAACAGCTTGTTGTTTCTTGATTGATTTATTATACAAATATGAATTCATTAACGCGTGAGAGGAATTCGTGAACATCAACATCACTAATCGTTTTAGAATATAAAATCAAGGAGTTTGAACATATTTTCACACTTGCATATCTATAGATGCGAATGCAATGCCAATAATCCCGGATTCTTTATATCTGCAGTAGGTTATTCAGAGAAAAAGAATGATATTTTGTATAATTATATATTTACAAATGTTTTTAGATACTATCATTACCTATCAAGCAGATATCCTTTATGCCATTCCATAGTAATATAAATTATAATTCAACACTAATGATTTCAGCTTTAGGAGTTTTAACGTGTCGAGTTTTATGAAAACTCGACACGTTGGTAGAAACACAAACAACTTTTTAGCACTAACATAATGTAATGTAAAGAGGAAAGTAATCAAAACTCGTTTTGAAGGAACATCTGACACATATCAACTTTGAAGTTGAGAACTTATATATTTAGAGTTGGACATGATAAGATTTTTAAGAGGCAGTAACTGATAGATATGATTACGATAATATATATAGTAAAAGCGCTTTTAATTTGAAATTATCTTCTAGTAGATTGGTAAAGTATGTAGGTCTATTTTCAAACAAATTATGCATTTTCTAATTACGATAACTAGTTATACCTGGTTTTCTTGATCTACATAGGTCATTTTTTAAATATTCTTTATTCATTATGGTATATTTTTATCTAACGTTTGGTTTTATTCTCTGGCTGTGCCATTTTTATATACTTTTTATAATTTTTTATTAATATATATATTATTAATTAAGCGTTTTGTTTCCTTTTCCTGCTTATGTCATTTTTTAAGGTTTATTTTCGAAAATATAATTACGTTATGTTTTATAATTACTTTATCTTTTAAGGCTTATGCTGCAGCTCCAAATGCGTTAGGTGCAATGTTTACAGCTCAAGCTCAGCCTACGTTGACCTCAGCTACTCCCACCCTATTTGCATTAAATCCAGCTTATGGTTCATCTGCTGCATTTCCACTTAATCTGGGTACTGCTCAATCGATGCAATCCCAGTTAATAGATGCCTCGAATACTGCCTTTGCTCCAACGTTTCTGAGGTATTCTGGTTATAATAACAACGTTGCTGCTAACGGACAACCAACTATTCCTCAGCAATCCATGAGAGCATCACAATCAGTTAATTTGAGAACAGATCGACTAGAGGTATTTAATTTTATTATAATGGATTCACTCGTTTACGAGACGATTTATTCAGTAACGTAAATATATAATTTCACCATACCTCTCTGATATGGAGAGATAGCAAACAAAAGTATTTAAGCTCCACGTGTATCAGGTTGCCCCTATATATATCATCCGTATTGATATTTGCATTTCTCGTTGAACAAATATAGATGATCATTAGATCTATCTCTGATGAATAGTGTGATCAGAGATATGTCCGTAGTTGTAAGTATATTAAATTTATTTAAGTTACAAAATCAATACAAATTATTGATATTTAAAAGCGTTTCTCTAGTTATATTATACATATTGTATTTGCCCATGAAATATTTTAATTATGATATTGAGCGAATAATCTGATTCACTATTAATTCAAAGTCGGATCGCTTCATTTAGTATTGAAAAGAGCACAATTGTTCTCCTTGGAATTTCATAAAAATTAAAAATCTCTAATGTAGTAAAATTTTCTATTAACTAATTATTAATAACTAAATAATTAATCAATATTTAATAAATAATTATTATTTTTCTTTAATTGCATTCATTATGTTTAATCATGCATATTTACAATATATAATATATTATAAAATATTATATTATATTTTAATATATACAAAGAATTACATTGACAATCTTATGGTTGTGTTTTTAGTTTTATAATTAATTATTGATTACGCACGGTTTGTACTAATTTGGCTATTTGGTGTACTTTATCATAATACTTTAAGTAAGTAGTAGTTCGTTCTTTTTAGTAAGTGGAATGTAGTTTGCTTTCGATTTTATAAATAATAATTTTATTTCGAATTTTAGAAAATTAAAAAATTTACTAAAATGGCTGATTTATGTAATTTGTGTTTGCTTGAAGGTGTTTAGAAGATCAAGAATGCGTTTTATGACTGAACAAAAATAGAATTCGATATTTAATTTAAGTTCTATCAGGAAGTAAATTCGTTAACGAGCTAGTATGTGCTTTATTTGGATAGCAATGTGCGATTGAAATTAATTTCGCCTATAAAATTTGATTTTCATTTTTAATGAAATTTCTAAAATTAAATGTTTTTTATAAGGTTTTTCGAATTTACATTTTAGTAAACAGTTAAAATGTTTTCAATAAGTTTAAAGTTTTTAATAAACATTTAAAAAAATTAATTCAATGGATAGAATTAATAATAGAAATAAATTATTAATAGAAAAAAGAGGCTCAATTTTAATTATTGTTTTAAAATTCTCTTAAAAATTTGAATGAAAATCTGCTTAAAATCCTTACAAATTGTTGAATGGACAAATTTTAGCATCAAGCACTGCCACTACCATCACTAATGAATTCCAATTCCCTATGGCTTAAGAAAGCAAGTCCAAATAGAATTATTGCGCCACCATTACATATTTTGAAGTCAGCTGCATTGTTAAATTCCACATGTAAGCCACAATCTTCAATCACTGATCTGCATTGCTGCGCTGATTATTGCCAAGCTGCAAATGTTGCTAGCACTGGGGCTTTGTCGCAATATCGACAAACTCCATTGTCTTTTGCTTCAACACCAGTGAGTCTCGTGTGGTTTATATTTGCAACTTTAATTTTTGCCTTTGATCCTTTTATAAAACTGCATGCGCTAATTTTTCTGTCAAACGTTTTGCTTGCTTTTCTTACTACTAAATATTTGATGACAACCACTGAATATTCTAGGGCCAGGAGATAAGGTTTGTTATCATTCCGAATTTATAAAACAAAAGTTAAAAAATATTGTTTTTGGAATTCAAGTTGTAAGTTCATATTCAATTCATATTGAATTCAAGTTGGAATTCAAGCTGTCGCTCTTGTCGATATTGCCAACACGTTTAGCTATTTTATATATGATGGTAAAGAAAGTGTTGTGGATTGAGCAGACTTATTTGAATGCGAAAGTTACATTTTAGCTTCGATACATCATAAATCGCAATATATATATTAAATCTGAATTTTTAATCTAAATTTAAAACTCACGAATACATTTATATTTCACTATAAACCCGTTTTGGCGGCTTATGTGTTTCTAGTCCTCAGTGTAATTCTCTACTTATTTCCCACCCAACCCCGTATTTTATCAACGGCGAGATCCTATATTTCACATAACGGCTACTAGTAACCAAGTTGTGTTTTCAAATAGCCCTGTCATCTAAGTATGTTTCTTTCTTTCAGTGAATTTAATACCAGCAATTTCCAATCTCTAAATACTTCGTATGTAGTTAAGATATTTTGCTGGTGTGTACTTTATGAAGAATACCGGCTGTTTGCAAAAATGCTTTTACATATTCCATAAACTAATTCAGTTAATACCGTGTAGCGCGTGTTCTTAGTGATACCATGAAAGGCATATGTGGACAAACTGTTTGCTCCAAATTAATTGCAAATCAATTAATGATATATTTATTAAATAAATAAATTAATATTAAATTTATTTAATTAAAACTAAATTACTTTTTAATCGCAAGGCAATTAAAAAGTAACACGTTCAAACCAGATCGTTGGATCTAGTCAAATATCGAAATTAAGTAAACTGGATTCTATTAAATAAGAGAATAAGCCACACGAAAAAGTGATAATGGCAAAAGTCAAATGATCCATCATATCCACAACTTAAAAATACCTCTCTTAATTGAAATTAGATTGTCAATTCTGTTAATAATCAACTTGAACCTGAATGTCATAGTGATCTACGACATTGAACAAATTTAATTGTTGATGTTTGAACAAATTCAAACACGAACTATAAATTCGTTATCTTGTCTAGCGTATAAAATATAGAACAGCTCGCACTATTGTCTCTAAGCTTTAGACAGATTTGCTTTTAAATTATAGGGCCTGGTCAGATTCTGCCCCACAACAAAATTTTGTAGTCACAAGGATGATTTGTTAGGCTCAAAACTATTTGCTTGCTTGTGTTTGCTTTTATCCAACATGCTTGCTTGAATTTTAGCAATATTTTTTTTCGCTGCAAATACCTTTGCTTGCATGTAAAGTTAATTCTTAGAAATATTAGAATCGTGGTTGCATTTGCACATTAAGGTTTCCAAAAGTTGCATATAATCATTACGATTTAATCTTAATTGAAATTTATCATGCTTCTAAATAGTGCATCGATATTATTCCATTTGATACAATTTATCAAATCTAATTATAACCTAATTATAAATCAGATTTAATTTTTATATCTTGATGCTATAAACATTTAGTTATTTTAAATTGCGATAAAGTGTTTTTCTGTCTTGCTCTTATTTTTAAACGATTAAATCGCTCTAGCAATTCATATTCAAACAGAAGTAGCCTAGACAAGGATCAGTAGTTTATAAATAAAATATTTTTTCCTAGATTTTGTAACTCGATAATAGGCAATTTTAAACTAAACTAATTTATCGAATGTTATATCGCAGTTATATACATTGGTGGTTATTTAAAAATTTTAATAAATTGATATTTATTTTTAACTAAGAAGTGTTTAATATTTTAAATATATTTATAATTCATTTTTATTGAATTAATAAACAATTCGTTAATAATTGGAAAATAAAATGTTTACAACGTCTTTTAACGGAACTCATCATTAGCTAAATTGACTGTAGCTTAGATTTATTTACTATACCGGTTAAAATAGATAATCAAAGTTATAGCTATAAAATTAACCAAATTGATAGAATCAATAACCCAAAATATATTGGACTATATTTATATATTGGACTAAACATATTTAAATATATCTGTATGGTTTTAATTTCAAAGCAATATAATATATTCCGTAGGTATTCATCTTAGCCAATATCCACTTAAATGATTTTATGAAATTAACTTTTTATTGTTAAAATACTTTTTTGGTTATTTTTAATTTGAAGCAGAATCAAAGAATAATAAATGATTTTTTTTAATTTGATATTTCTCTAGCCACTCTAGCATCGTCAAAAAATACATTTATGATGATGCTCGCAAAACTAACAAAATATTAAAATTAATAAATTTCTATTTCGTTGCTCCTTCCCCAAAATTAAAGTTTAAAATATGGATCAAAATAATCAATTTTAAACTGTAAAATATTTTGTTTTTAAACATCTGTCGACATTATCATATAGAATTTTAAATTGCAACTTGTTTCGATTTTAAAATTTGATCTGAAATAATTATCTCATATGGCTACCAAAAGTTAATAAACTAAATTAAAAAAATTAATGGATTATTTTAAATATTATACATTCAAAATTGTTTGTATACAAAATTTTTAATACGTGGAAAATATTAATTATATTAATATTAATATTAATAATATTAATTAATTTTTATTAATTTTAATTAATATTTGAATTGTTAAACATATTAAAATGTTTAATTATAATATTTCTTAATATTAATAATATTTTTCATTAAAAGATATGTTAGTTAAAGGAAATAGATTATTCAATCGATATTTCATTAGCTACTTTAAGACACCTTAAAGAGAAGATTTGTAATTTAGAGAATCTTAGGCAGATAGAAAAATTTAGAATTTTACCATTTTAAGTGTTTACTTGTCGAGCTGTTTGCTATAAAACTTCAGTTGTTGTGATGTGCTCTCATTTGTTTGTTTGCATGTTTTTGCATGTTTATAGCTATTTAATAATATGGTGTTTTTATTTTCATTATTTTTAAAGTTCATTTACTTAACACTTTGGAATCTCTTAAGGTGTGTTCTAACTTTCAAAATGGTGTTTGTCCAAATGATGCCACAAGCTGTCAATACGCTCACCCTCCTCCGCATTGTCCTGTCGATTCAGATGGACTAGTTACCGTTTGTGTGGATTTTGTTAAAGGAAAATGTAATAGAGATTCGTGTAAATACTTCCATCCTCCTAATCAATTGCTTCAACAGTTAAAGTCCTACAACGGTAGCCATTCAAATAATTTAAATTTCATTATTGGATCGGCTCCAAATTTGCCATATACACCTGCACACACACCGGGAGCATTCATCTACAATTCAGTAAATTCACAAAATGCGGCGTTGCTGGCTAACAATCGATACTTTACCGGAATGATGCTGGCTAATCCATCGATTACAGCGATCAACCCCTCATCCGCCACAGCGGCTGCTTATCAAAACGTTCCTAACCAACACGCGAATCAAGCATTTCTGCCTCCAGGTAGTATAATTTTGGCACCTGCTGCTACGCATGCATCACAAACTGGCGTCGCTGCGTTCTTTCCAAGCACCACACAGTTCATAGCAAATAGACCTCAGTCTGCCTATCAGGCTGAGCCGACCATACTTGCTTCACCGCAACAGCTCTTCGGAACATTGGTAAATACTTTTTATTATTTTATTTATTCGCCTTCAGATTGATATATATGGTCTACGTTTAGTAGATACGAATCTTAAAATTTAAGTTACCATAACCATAAATCTTTTGTGACGCAATCGGTATCAACATTTAGATACTCATTGTGTTGTCACATCGCACAAGAGATCGGTTACTGTTTTTTTAATTGCTTTACTTAATATCAACTCCTTTTAATAAATTATAGGAACGAAATGAGTGAATGAAATGAATATTTCGAAAAAGACAATATTTTTTCTTTATCTAATGTTGTAATCAGGAAATTATAAACAGTTTTTCAGTATTTTCCGTATTTTTAAAGAATTTGAGCCTTAAACAATTATGCAAGTTTAAAGAAAACTGTAAAACTATTTGTTTTTTTGTTATCAATGATAAATTGATAAATTAACTTTTAAAATTTTAATCCGCCGTACCTTACCAACAGTTTATTAAAATTTCGATGAACTATTTTTACTTAGGCGTACGCACTTTTATGCTTTTAATTAGTAGTATACGAGCACTAGAATTTGGATATTTTTCTCTTAGTGTTAGCAAATTTCATATATCCTGAAACCGAGGATATATATTAATGTTCGCTAATAGACGGAAACTTTTAAAATGTACTTTGTGTAAGTGCATTGTCAATTCTACTTTACAGTTTGGTGTAAAAATTGCCAATTAAGATTTTTGGACAAAGTTTTTCATTATCATTTGGGCCTGGAAGAAACAAAAAATTTTATTAAAATCTTAAAATCGATATTCTGATAACAGCTAATATCATCATGGACAAACAAAAATTATTTCAGCAAAATCAATTTTCTAAAATTCAAAACTAATAAATGTATGTAATTCTTAAAATGATGTTGTAAATCTGATTGAATTGGCGCAACCATTCAAAGCGAAATGTAAAAGAATTAGGCAAAATTCGCATCTCTAGTACATTAGTAACACCAACTTAAATATGTGATCTTAAATCTAAGAGCTATTGCATCTAGTTATAGATATGATTTGTTATGTAATAAAGGCTACTTGAAATTGCATTGCTTCTTTTAAAATTTGAGATATTACTTAGCTTTACTTTCCAAAACTGGATTATATGAATATCTGAAGTTTTATTTTATTTGGAGTTTTCACATTTCAGTTTTTAATTCGCTAAATTAAATTCGTTCAATGCTTTTGAAATAAATAGTGTTTATTGCGAAAATGTATATTTGGTACATTAATATTTAACGATTTTATTATTAAATTTTAGAATATATTTTATTTCTTGAATGTCTTTTACATGCCAAAAAATGTTTATTATAAATTCGTGTATTTGGTATACCTTGATTACACCTCTATAACGGAATTATGGAGAATATTATACAAATAACATTATTTTATAATATCACATATTAATTTATAATATTATATTAATATTATAATATTAATATTATATATTAAATGATATAAATTCTGTTTGGTTGAGATTTTTATTAAAGCATTCTTTTGAAAGTGTTACTTAAATATTTGTAAATAATTTTAATTGAAATAATATTTCAAAATCGTGCAAGTTATATTTATTAATACGCTAATATACTTTCGTAAATATTAATATATCACTTTCAAACAATTATATTTATCTTTGATTTATCTTTCTTGACTTTGATATAAACTCTAGAGTCGAATAATTTTATTTGGCACTAAAGAATATGAAAATAAATCGATATTACCATGACTAAAGTATATATTTCTTGTCAACATATCTATATTAAGTAAACATAGCCCTACCAAATTATTATAAATCGTTAAAAATTATTATTTTATTATCAATACTACTTTATCAATGTTATTTCATTAGTTATTAACCTTATTTACTTTGTAGACTTAGATTTACAAATAGCTATTAATTTATAATAAAATTTAAAAATATTAATTTAATTAGCAATTTAGTTAATTAATTTAATATTAAAAAATAAAATTATTAATAATTACTAATATTCTAATATTACTTTTACTTATTAATAGCACTGATATTAATCATTTAAAATTATTATCACATGGTCAAGTACTGAATTTAATCAGAATGACCAAATTCTTGGATTTTACATTTAAATTAACCGTGACTGCAGATATGCATCGCACTGTCTTAAAGCATGTTTTTATTCATAACTTGTAGTATATTTTCTAATTATTTTATTATTAACATTTAAAGTATTTTGAATGTTTCTGATAATACAATGGCTTATCTTGATCACCTTTACAAGTTTATACAAAAAAGATGTCAATATTTAATTTATTTAAAGATATGCATAGTTTGAAAAATCACTATATTCTAATATTTTAACCACATTACTTTAATATTCACGGCAGCTTGGCTTTGCACAACCTTAACGTAGATGTTTAAAATGTATAGGCTATCTATATCTAAATGTATAAGATATATGTAGGCTAATTCTATATAATGCATTTTACAAATATTTGCGTGGTTAACCTTATATGAAATTTAAAAGATATTTTATCTGAGTGGATATAAAATCAAAGTATTTTAAATATAATTGATGGAAATTGTATTATTAGTAAATATTTTATATAAATTATTAATAAGATATAAAAATCCTTTATTGATATTAATTTTGTAATATTTGAATGTTATAAAAAATGTTTACTTAAAATTTAATTATATAATTCGTTATTTTTCAACAATTTCAAATTAGATAATAATCGTCATTTTAAAATACTTAACTTTAATTTATGGAATCTCAATTTGTTAACAATTTTAATAATTAAAGCCAATTGCGTAAATGCATGTATAGTAGACATAGCTTTGTAAAAGAGCAATTACTTAAACATAGTTTGCTTCGCTAAATTTAGTAAAATATGTCTTCTCTTTATTTTTTGTTTGTTGATGCTTTACGCTTTTTCTTCTGTTGCCGCTATATACAGACATACTTGCCAAGCAAACGTCATACAGCTTTAAGCGATGTAGTGGCTTCAGTTGCGAAGAAACGAAAATTTGATGATTCAAATACTACCAGTGTTCATTCATATCATATGGTATGCACATTTTATTAACAATTTTTTTGAATGGACAATGCTATTCCAAATGTTAATCCATGTTGATTTACTTAGCTAGTGAAATAGGTACTTAAATCATCGATTTAAATATAAATCGATTAATAAATTGACAATGGTTTATTCTTTATAGAATAAAGTTTCTTTTTTATGGGATATGAAATGCTTATAATTTTCTTTCTGCTGCTTCCTTTTAGAGCAATAAAATTAATGAATAAAACGTTTGAAAATATTATAATTTTAAGTAACGTTGGATAGTCTAGTTGACGTGATTACGGCTATTGTTGTGTTATAGGCCATTTGAAAGTTTAATGAAAAATATTTTTGAAAGTTTCGCCGATGTTCGGTTTATCAAATGTTTTTATTTTATCTTAAACTTTTTCAGCTTACCTAAAAGAACTTGAATGTCATAAATACATAAAAGTTAAACCACGAGAAAAGATTATCTGACATGTCACCCTTTACTGGGCTTTATCAATATGAAATTGAATAGTACAGCACACGATTTAAGTTAAATCTCTCCAAAAATAGCAATTATCTTCATTCAAACGTTTTATATTTTTCTGGAGCATTAATTGCCTTCGTTAATATTTCCACAAATATGGATATTTGTTATTCTTAATATGCCGTCTTACATATTAAAATTACGTTATTTACATTAGACACTGGTTTACTTTCTTCAGTAATAACATCATTTGCGCCTTTCATTTCATGGTCTTCGATCTTCTTAGGTTGTTTGCGTTTGACTTTGATAAATTCATCATCGCAAGCCTGTTTAACCAAATTGGAATACATCACTTCCGTCATCTATTTACAAACTTTTATCAAGTAATTGTTCAGAATATTACTTTATAAAAAACGTACAAAAATGTTTAGCGCATGTGGAAACAGCTAATGAGCAGACCAAAATGGTAAACTGAAATATTTCTTAACTGAAATAGGTACCTGCTTGTTTCACAAGCATGTATTAATTGGTTAAAGTCACTACATAATATAAAATAGTTAAATTATCTTTATTCTACTCTATAAATGATAGAGTATTTTATAGTTCAAAATTATCAAAAGTAAAATCGCATTCAATGTGCCATGAGAAAACGTTTTAGCTAAGAACGTAATTGATTTTAATTAAAATCTTAATAAATATGCAACACGATTGTTAGGACTTTCTAAGATTGTATTATATCTGCCTTATAAACTACTTATAATAATTACATATTTAAACAATTTTCAGCTTGAAGATTGATCCGAAAATTGTTTCTTATATAAGAATAAGATCAATAATAAAATCACATGTATAGTGCCAACACAATGCACCCTGCCTCGGCAATGTGCGTTAATATTATTCAAATATTTAAACAATTCGAACATGCAATTTTATTATTTTCTCATTAGCAATAATAAAATAGAATATAAAAATATAAAAATAAAATATAATACGATTTTAATTAAGTTTTATAGATTTGCATTTATTCAGCCCATTGAATGTCGATACATCATTTCATGCGTAACGTAATATGAAATAGTATCATGTGGAACAATTGAAAATAATGTCCATTATAATTGGGTAAACTGATAAAATAAATAAAAAACTTGATATCAAAATAAGCAAATCGCTATAGCAGCAAAGTACACTATTTTTACAATTTCTTAATTTTATATTTTTACTAATAATTTTTCGAAAACTTTAGCAAAAAATCTTTTACTAAAAATCAGATTTTGTATCAATTAAGTAAAATATTGCATTGAACAGCTGATAAATCGTTCAAAACTTGATATTTGCTGCTTAGAATGATAATAATGAAACAATACATACAGAGGAGCCTACGAATAAGAAAGCAACCGACGAGGAATTCGATGTACGCAATTCTGTTTTAAAGGATTCACAAAATGTTGTCTCAGATGACAACGTAGATGTCTCCAGCAATCATATTATTCGCGCAACATCTGCCATTCAAATAGGGCCGTAAACAATGGCTCACGGGTTGTAGTCATCATTAGGCGTGTTTTTTCATCTTAAAATTGGTAAGTTCTACTTTTGAAGTATTTAATGTTTGATGATTACTGAATTCCCAGAAATTAGGGTTGTGATTTAATGTTTAAATGATTGTTGTTATCAAAAATTATAATTATTCACAAAATAATCGAATGAAACCTAGTCGAGTAGTGATGAAAACTGCTTATTGAATACAAATCATGTGCTTACATAAAAATAAAGTAGAACAACTGTTGTTATCTTCTTTTCAATCCACCCAAATTAGAATTTTCATAGTAAAAGGTTGACATTACTCTGTGTTTTAATTATTTTGGAAATGTGTGTGCGTGATGCATGAGTTGAAAATTCTAATTACTGAATTCTCAGAACTTAGGGTTGTGATTTCGAACTTTACCAACAGTTAGAAACACTTTAAATTCGAATCCGATGCAAATTACCGAAATACGATTCACCTCATTAGAAATGTGAAAATAGAAAGTTGCAACATTAATATCCAATTTTCTTGGGGCTAATTGATAATAATAAAAATAATTAAAAATGAGTTCCCTGCTATTGTAACTTATAAATTTGAAAATATAAATTTATAAATAAATTGTTTTTTATTATTATATGTTTTTATAATAAATTTATACGTAGTTTGCTTTGAAACTATCTGTGGCTATTTTACAAACGTAATTTCGAAGATTTATTTCGAATATTTCATTATTATGAATAATGATGATGCACGGTCTGGCCAACATTGGGAGTGTTTTAATGTTCGATGATTGTTGTTATTGAATTATCAAAAATTATAATTATTCGCAAAATATTATTTTGCGAATAATAATCAAAAATTACTTTAGTTTTTATTCAAAAAGCTGAATTTTATATAATTAAATATACCGATATTTCGCTGGAACTATGAGGCTTATCTGCCAAGAGTTGTGGTCAATTACATAAGAGATGAATGCTTTGAATTCAGCTCAAAATAAGTGACCTACATAAAGTAGCTTAACATCTAATTTGCTTTCCTAATAATTTGTGATGTAAATTATTAAAATAAATCGAGAACTTTTTATTTCGTTTGGCACCACATCCTTCAAAAATTAAAATTATTTACAAAATAGTCTCTTATTTGATATAATAGTTAATTATTTACTTATTATTTATTTAAACTGAATATTTAGCTTAGCCAGTTTTGACTAAGCACTTCACAGAAAATAAATCAAAATCTTATATTCCTCAATATCTTCTATCTGCTATAATTCAAACGTTTATCGGAATACGATGCAATTTCTAAAATTTAATTATCAAAATAGCATATCCGTATAATTCATTTTGGTTTGTTATTCCATAATGTATAATTCAGATATTCAATCTTATTGTAATTAACCCTCGCTTCCCTAGATCCCCATCTCAACCACTACTTGTACGATAAACTGGGAGAAAGAAGCTGAATCTCCCGTTAAAAGAAGCTAATTTTAATAAAAGGCGTTTTTAATTATTCCAGCCTCTTTAAAATGCCAACATCAAACGATCACAAGACTAAGCAATAGCGACCTCTTTCAGCTGCAAAGCTTTCTATCTGAATAAGATAATAATCAACTACCGATCTCATCTGCAATTTGATCGACTCAGTAACGTCTCTCGTCAATGACTAACGAATCTGTAAAATTCAGAATTACCCATGCATCGCTAAAATCAATGCCATAATCTATTAATTTCCAATTGCTATCCAGTCTAATTTCAAGTCATTCAGAGCACACTATCTTCAATGCATTATTTCCATCTTAAGTAATCACGATATGTTTTTTCTTGCAACAATTCTATCAACTTTTCAAAAATTATGTTGGTCGTTTAATCAACACTGTAAGAATAAATATTTAATTAAATTTAATTAAATTTAATAAATTTAATTATAAAATAGAATTCTATAAAATAAAATTTAATAAAATTTGAAAATAATTAGTTCAAAGTAAAAAGTCTTTAAAACTTTACAACGTTTGAAACTGAATTCAGTTTATATTTAAGATGACATTGATTTATAATTTTCATTCGTCAAACATGTATCTAAGTGATTTGCATCACATTATGTATTTAACATTATAATATTAATGTAATTTTAATATTTAATAGTAAAATTAATAAATATTTTTAATTTATAACTATTTAATATTTTTTAAATATTTTTAAAAAATAATTTTAATAATTTTAATATTAAAAATTTTAATTAATATTAAAGGCTACTTTGTATTTTGAAAATAATTAGTACAAAGTACAAAAAGCTTTACATGTAACTATTAAATTAAGATAATGGGTTTTATTAAGTTGTGGTTTCGTCTATGATTAATCATTGCCTTATCAATTTGTATTTTATTTACATTGTTGTCTTTTTAGCGTAAACTTGTACAGTACACTGTGATTTTACAAGACGTTTGGGAAATTCAAATACTTTAATGTATATCCGATTTTCTACCGGGCCATATTTTATTGAATTAAAAAACATTTGCCTTTTTGTTGATAATTTTGAAAATTTTTATAGATCTGATATTTAATAAATGATAGAATTATTTTTAATAAGCTAGCAATGCTTATAATTATTTATTAAAAATAAGTTTAATATTGATATATTAAATCAATATTGATATATTTAATATAAGTAAAATACACATATAAAACTTAGAAAGATAATACATGCAAGTCATTCTGATGACCTACATGATATCATACAATTACAATAATTACATCTAACTGATTACAATCGATTATGATTAATCAATAAATATTGGTCAGCAGAAGAAAACCGGCATTTGTGCAGTTTGTCTGCTGCAACTGAGTTTGACGTTAAGTGGGGCTGTATACAGTCATTCCCAACATTGCAGCCCATGTTCAGGATCCGGTAATGTTCCTTCAACGATTATATTGCAATCATCAGGGTTGATCACCGACCCTAGGGGCACTTCTGATAGGACAACGCTACAACTGTTATTCAAGCTAACAACAACGAACATGTTCAAGCTCAGATGCTACTCGACGTCGTGGTTGGATCGCATACAGGTCGAGTACTTAAATAAATTCCTAAGGCATCTCGTATGCATGCTGCGGCAGAGTGTTAGCACTAATCGATAGCATCGTCGTAAATCCAGACAACATGGATGCCTGGCAGCAACTATTGCTCTTCGCTCACAGATGTTTTGCAGTTACAGAGCGGGGCGGTAAACGACACCAAACGAGTATGGCAACTAAAGTGAACAAAGCCCTATCAGGATACTCGTCAGATCGTTGCCACCAGCACAAACGCAGTTTTGTAGAGGAAGAATAGGAGAAAAAACAACGTCAGACGGTCTTCATAAACTGGCTGCGCGAGTGTCGGCGAAGATCAAAGAGGAATACCTGCACTGGGCAGTTAGACTGGCAGTCAGCAACGACTCTCTGGATCCGTTCAACGATGAGAATGTTGAAGCTATGCGCCTAATGAACCCATAGAGAGAGCAACGACAATAGGCAGTTCGTCGCGTTTGACAAGACCAGACATCCAGAGCAATGATAATACACCCAACTCGCAACCAACGACACTTGAGAGCAATATTGCTGCATCGATCAGGACGCTCCCAGCAGGTTCAGCACGAGGACTTTATGGTCTTCGTCCTCAATACCTTAAGGACGTGACGAGTCCGCTTACAGGCACCACTGGACAACAGCTGATAGCATCATTAACGGACTTCAGCAGCATGCGACTGGCTGTTTAAGTTCCGGCAGATGTGAGGGCGGTATTATACAGTGCCTTGCCGTGTATACTGGCTAAGAAGGGAGGAGGTGTCATGCCTATAGCCGTGGGCTGTAGACTACGCCGTCTTGTTGCGAAGGCCGCCTGTCGCACTATGAGGAACGCTAGCAACGTCTCAACTCGGCTTCGGTATTCAGCATCGAGCGGAGATAATCGCACACGCCGGGTACTGCTATCTGGCGAACATCAGCGGTGGCCAGGATATGTTGAAAATTGATTTCACAAACGCTTTCAATACACTGAGCCGCGATGCAATGTTTACAGTGATCAACGAAGAGCTACCTGAATTGTATTCGTTCGTGTCTAGCTGCTACTCTAGCAAACCTTACCTACTTTTCGGCCAGTGTACACTGATATCGGACGAGGGAGCACAGCAAGGTTATACTTTCGGTTCGCTGCTGCTCTTCTGATTGACTGCCTTGGCACTGACATAGTACATCAAGTCGGAGCGCAATGTGATATATGGATGATGCTAGGTTAAGCGGTGATACGGACATGTTGCTGATAGACTGCAGTATGTTGAAGTCGCAAAAAGAGTTGGGTCTCGTTATCAATGTTAGCAAATGTGAACTGATTATTGACGACGATATAGCGAGGCAGTTCATTGCAGTTGCTCCAGGCATCAAACACGTCGACCCGGCATCAGCAATGCTGCTTTGGTCACCGATCAGATTCGTGCAAAGCATTGACAAGGTATTGAAGTTATAGCTGGAGGAATCCAGGCCTATCTAGGAGACTATATTTTCTCTACACTAACGATGCGCTGTTCCTGCTCAAAAATAGTTTCACGATACCGAATATTGTGTATACTCTACGCAACGCGCCGTGTTAAGCAGGTTTTGTTCGAATACGACAAAGTAATCCGATCGTTGTTTCAGTCATCATCAATATGGCGCTGTTTGACTGAACCTGGGATCAGTGTCACTGTCTGTTACTAACGGCGGTCTAGGCATCAGGATAGCGACGGACATTGCTATTCCGGCCTTACTGTCCTCTGTCGCTGCATCACATTCACTAGTAACCCGGCTCATGCCAAAGCGACTACAAAACGATTACTGTATCAGGGAACCAACTTTTACTTTAGCAGTGATCGAATTACAGTTGCGGGCAGGCGTTACTATGATTCAACAGCCCTTCTCGACAGAACAGAAAGTCTGGGATGAGCCGCTAGTTATTGACCAGGAAGCGAAAGTGTTATCAGCTGCACCTGACCAGCCGGGCAAAGCGCTGGAGTAGAAGCCGGTGTTCGACATGGGCTCAGCTGCCGCAAGTCCGTGGGCAGATTATCACGCCACAGCGAAATCATTAACCACATTTAGCTCGCACTTTTGTCGGCAGAGATCCATCTCGTCTGGAGCCGAAGCCACTCGCGCAGCACGACGACAAATGGCTGAATGGATTATATCTTACTCCATGGTAAAATGGCAGATGTTTGGCATGAGACTTCACCTGTTCGGATACCTTGGCACCGTGCTACCTTAATACAGCTGTCACCGTACCTATAGAATGGATCGATAGATCAGAGTACAAGAAGCGTAGCAAATACGTCAACCTGACTCCAATCTGTCAATTTGTGCCTGTTGCTGTGGAAGCTTTTGGTGCGTTGGGTATAGAGGCACGTGACTTCATACATTGATTTGGTAGGAGAATAATGGCAGTGATCGGAGAACGGCGGTCTACAGAATTCTTTCTGCAGAGTTTGAGTGATGCCATCTAACAGGACAATGCTAGCTATATATATGTTATGTGTATATTAGTCATTTATTTTATCATATAAAATTTATCAACTAAATTTTATATTTAATATAATGCGATTTAGCATTGTATTTTTATAAAACAAGAATATGACACCTACGATACCATGTGATGCTGAATTGGAAATTATGAAAAGGGAAATTAGACTTTTGATTCAAATTCGGAGTTCCAAGTACCAAAATGAATTATGCATTTATAAAAAAATGTTTGTGTAGGCATTTATAATAAATTAGATAATTATTCAAAATTCCATTTCATAAAAAAATCAAAAAAAAATTTAAAATTGTATTTTTACAGCATAAAATAAAAACAAATTAAATTTTTATTTTTGCAAATTTAAGAAGATGCATAAATAAATCAACACAAACAATTAGATGACCTAAAAAATAAAAAAATGACGATGAAAATACGACAAAACGGATTTTGAAACGCTCATTGAATTCAGAATGGATAAAATTATACATAGCTATGATTTATGTATAAACTCAAATTACCTAAAAGCTGTAGCAAAAATTAAACCATTTATAAATATGCGTTTGATGAAGAGTTTAAAATTCCCTTATAAACCTTTGTGTTTCTCATTAACGCATGTTGATTCAAATCATGATCGATATCTCGATCTTGTTATTTGATTTTAATATTTAATTTTGTTATTTCTTTTTTATTTAATTAAAAAAAATAAATTATGATTTTAAAATATAATGAAAATACAAATATCAAAAATATTAAAAATAATATAAATAATATACATTAATATTAAAAATATAACAAAAAATATAAAATTAGATATATTAAAACGCAATATTATACAAATACAATATTGTATTTATTTTATAATTTTATTATATAAATTAGTTCTGTTAGGATTTACCTTTATTGTTGAGATGACAATAACAAGGTTTTAGATTATCTGACGTGTTTTCATATTTCAATTACTGGTGCTTTACCAAACAACGTAGCACGTTTAAATACATATATACATGGTATTTTATTTAATATCATCTATTTATATTTCTTGTTGGCGATTAAACTGTTGTTTACTTATACATTTAATCATATTTATCTTTCTTTATAATTAAAATATACAAGTTTAAATTAAATTATGCTTATGGCGTTTTAATATATCTAATTACGTCAGATAGTATTTTATTTTTTTATATTAATTTATAATAATTAAATTATTTATAATATTTTACATTACTATTTTCATTATATTTTTAAATTATGTGTATATTTCGCTTGAATTTATTGTTTACTTATGATATAATATTGAAAGTTCGGAGAGTAATGATTAATTAACATCATTGTTAAAAAAGAGTTTTTAAATTTATTAATTTTAAATTTAAATTAAATTTATTAATATATTTGTTTTTAATTTTAAAGGTACATATGCCTTAGATAGGAGATATCTGCTTCAAAGGCACTAAATTTAACTGTATAATAGGTTGCAAAATAAAAAATAAAAAGGAATACATTTTTTCCTGCACCTGGAAATTGCAGCAGTGGCGATTGCAATAACTTTAATTTTTGGTATTAAACAATACAATTTTCTTCTTTAATCTCAAATCATAAAAATAAAGATGATGAAATTAACTTTGTTTTAGGAATGCGTTTCGATTACTTTAAGAATTTAATCTTTATAATTCAGATTTTTATTATCATTGCCATTACCGTATAATAACAATCTATTAAATTGAGATTAAAACTCCAGATAGCCTTATTCTTAGCAAAACCACTATTAATGATAAAGAACTTATATATCTGGATATGAACATTAAATTACACTAGCGAACATTTTTTTAATTTTTTTTGTTTATTATGATAAAACCATTGTTTATAACAAATTCGTGTACGCTGAATCCGAAAATAACAATAGTTATGCCTGAAAAATGATTGTAAAAAATTGTTCAATTTTTGAATTTAAATGGCATCAATTTATACAAAACTTTTGATATTTGCGATTTGAATTATTACTGTCTCGACATGATCTTATCGTTGACCAAATGTAGTCGCCCATCATTGCTGCATCCCATCGTCCTTGATAGCGTCGCTCAAAACGCATAATGTCCTGATGAAAACGTTCACCTTGCTTATCACTAAATTGGCCAAGGTTTTCCTTAAAGAAGTCAACGTGCCCGTGAAGCATGTGCATTTTCAAACTCATTCTGCACCCAAGATCGCGAAAGTAGTTAATTAATGTTTCTAATAACTCTCTATAATTGTGGGCACCATTATTTCCTAGGAAACCACAAACCACTTCTCGAAATGATATCCAAGTTCTGTGCTCTTCCGGATTCATTGCATTTTCAAAATCTGTGGACTTTGGCATCTTTCGAATTTGCGGACCGTTAAAGATTCCATTTCGAATTTTTACAAAACTCAAACGTGGAAACATTTGCACCAGGTAGAGCAGTGACGGACTGTCATTTTTCAGGGCTTTGATGAATTGCTTTACCAATCCTAATTTTATATGCAGTGGTGGCAAAAATACTTTTTCTTTTCGAATTAATGAATCACGTGTAACATTAAACGTACCAGGCGGCATATCTTTTCTTGCTGGCCACACTCGTGTTGTGTAATGTTTAGCATCTGCTCGACTATTCCACAAACACAAAAAACATTGATGTTTGGTGTATCCGGATTGCATTCCTTGTAATATTGCAATCATTTTAAAATCCACACATACACCCCACTGGTGTTTACTGTAATTGATTTGTTCCAGAATCATTTTTACTGATTGGTAATGTTCTTTGCTGATCGAAGAATACCATATGGGTATTGATGGTAACGTATTTTCGTTGTGAATTAACACAGCCTTTAAACTGTGTTGAGCTGTCAATGAAAAGTCGCTAATCATCCGGATTATGAACAACCCCAATACACTCAAGCAATTCATCGATATCGCTACAGTAGCATGCCATGTTTGTTCCATCATACTCATAATACGATGCATGTGATTCATGTCGTTTCCTGTGTGATCTTGCACTGACATTTTTATCAACTAAATTCCAATTTTTTAGACGCGAAATTAATATTTCAGATTTTTCCTTTGTGAGATGCAGATCTCGAGTTAAGTCGTCAAGTTCAACTTTACTTATGATATGTCTAGTTTCATTTATCATCGCATCCTTGACACTCTCTTCATCCGTAGTATCGATGCCATATTCATCTGATAAGATAAAATTTCCTTGAGGTGGTATAGGTATGGGCATTTCGTCGTTATGTGGGACCGGTGCAATGGACTAAGGAATATCTGGGTATTCCAATAATTTTCCTTTTCCTCGCCTAAACTTGTCTACATTAACGGAGCAAAAGTAGCAGTCAAAATCGTAATTTCTCGGTACTCTACATATTCACGGGACTGCAAAGTTTAAATGGCGTCCATTTCCCCGTAGCCATCCTTCTAAATTTGATCGACAATTACCGCAACAACAATGCGGAGCCCAAGATTTGTCCTGGTCTCCTATCGGAATCCCAAAATATAAATGATAAGCTTTGCAGAGTTTGCTTGGATTTTTGATGGCGTGCCGTTTTCGCTTGTTGCTGATATAGACTCCACAGATATAACAAAAACTGTTAGGATCGTGTCTACATTTTCTATCCTTACTGAACATCTGAAAACAGAAATTAATTATTGAATAATTATAATTAATAATTGCTTTACGGTTGCTTTCGACTTGTGTTTAATTTCAATGTGGCTTTTTTAAATCGAGAGAAGGACAAATGATTCATTTTGCACGAATTTTCGCCAATAGCAAATGGCCTTTTCAAGTACACAGTACTTGAATATCATGAATACTTGAATATTGGCCGATTGCCATTGTCGAAAATTCGTACAAAATAATCCTTTGTCCTTCTCCCAATTTCAATTAGCAACATGGAAAATATTTATTAATAATAAATTATAATTAATATATTTATTACTAAACAAAATTATTGATAAGTTTTAAGATATCATTTTTTTTCTAAAAACCAATGCGATCTCTGGAATCAGCGTATAAAAATGACTAAGAAACAGTGTAAATATAAATATAAACAAAAATGCTGCCGGCTAGTGTTATCCGTTCATTGCCCAACAAATTTTCTCCTGCCGACCCTCTTCCTATGTACTTACTTATTATTTGCCATTCGGTATCTCCGCTTTTGACAGCCTTGTTCATTTCTTCTATCTATTACTGAACAAAAATTATTCATAAATATTTATTAATAATAAATTATAATTAATATAAGCTAGATTTAAATTCTTGATTAAAGTTACTTACAATCTAAAGTAAATACAATACTGAGTAAATACACAAATTACAACGAGAAGATAACAAACAGAAGCAAATCGACTTCTTCATTAATCGACTAAAACAACAAACTTAACTACACCTTTAAAAATTACAATTCTGAAGCAAATCACATTTGGTTTAACATATGGTTCGCGGACAACCATCAGATAAGCACTTGTGTTGCAATTGCAACGGCCCCGCTGCCGTCTGCAAAGGTTGCCGCTGCGCTAAGTCAAACAAGATATGCTTTAACTGCCGCGCACCGAGATGCAGAAACAAAACCTCTAATATCGACGCTACAATTCAATCCAACACGCAACTTGATAATCAACCGACGGATGCTTGTCAGAATGACTTTCTCAACGAGGAAATACCCAGCACCCCTAAATCAATAACCGACTTATTTAACGCAGTAATTCATTGGAGACCTAACCTAATAGAATTGCCACGTTGTTCCGCCAGTCACAAAATAGTCGAGATCCTGGCCAATTTATATTGGGAATCCTCAGAAGCCCATGCCGACACTCGGACACTACTACAGAAAACAACGGTCTTCTCTCACTGTATTTTGCAAAGAATACCATCCAGAAAAATCTCGCTGATTCGCAAGACTCTCGAGCGAAGATTAGTCAGTTGGCAAAATAAAGATTACGAAACTCTTTATAACGAAGCTTTGTATCTGCAAAGTAATTTCGGATCCCGCAAGCCTCTTCCACCGAGAAGCTGGGTTAAACGTTATCAAGGCCTAGTAACAAAGGGCCAAATAAGAGCCAGCTCGACTGTGCTAGAAGACACGATTGAAACAAAAGCCCTGCATCCACAACATATCATTGATGGCACTTCAGTAATATCAATGCTTCAAGACTTACACCCCGAGGCACATCAAGCTGATCCAGATACCCTCTTGACTACCCCGTTCCCTGGATCCAAAGTACATCATCTCAGCCGGTTCTATGCTCTGGACGAAACACACATTATCAGATCGAGTAAAAAAACCAAAGGAAGCTCGGGTCCGTCCGGAATTGATGCTCGCTCATGGCTTCACATGCTGACAGATTTTGATTCGAATTCACAAAGCCTAGCCAAAGCACTTGCCAAATTCGCTATCTTCGTCGCAACAGAACCACTCACTCCAGGAACTTTAGATGCTTTCACCGCTTGCCGTCTGGTTGCTTTAGAGAAAAAGTCAGGAGGAATCCGCCCCATAGGTATTTGCAATACTGTCAGACGCATTATAAGCCGGGCCATTCTAGATATTGTTCGCAATGACATTCAGGACGTTGCTGGGTCCGTTCAATTGGGGGCTTCTCAAAAAGGCGGTATCGAAGTTGCCATCAGCACACTTAGATATGAGTTTAACCGTCACGACGACCACTGTATTTTGTCAATCGATGCTTCAAATGCTTTCAACCGAACAAACAGAGCGGTGACATTACACAACATAGATTTCGTATGCCCGTCGCTTTCTCGGGCTCTTTGTAATGTCTACGCAAACCCTGCACAACTCATTGTGGGAAGTCAAAGCTTATACTCCACCGAAGGTTTCACCCAGGGCGATCCTTTTGCGATGGCTGGCTTCGCCCTGACCTCTCTCCCTTTGATAAAAGCAATTCAACGTAAAGTTCCGTCGGTCTTCCAAAAATGGTATGCAGACGACGCCAACTTTATTAGGACCACTGACGTTTTGAAACAGGTATAGGGAAGTGCTTCATACCGATGGACCAAAGTATGGCTATTTCGTAAACACACGTAAGTCTCACCTCCTATCACACCTTCATATTGATCAATCGAACCTCCCCGACCCCGAAATAAAAACTTCCACCGATGGAATCATCATTCTCGGCAGTCCAGTCGGGTCCAACGATTTTGTAAATGCAGCAACCGCAAAACTTCTGTCTACATGGACCACAATGCTGCAACGTCTCGATTATGTTGCCAAGGTAGATCCGCATGTCGCTTTTGCAGGATTAATCAACTCCGTCCAATTTAAGTGGACACATATAATGCGCACCTGCGACTGTTCAGCCACTATCTGGTCGGATCTGTCACACACCTTAACCACACAGCTTCTCCCAAACTTCGTGTCCTGGGACCTCGATGAAGACTGGAAGTCAATATTGTGCTCTCCTTTAAAATTTGGAGGTATTGGTATCGCAAACCCTGCAACCACAGCCACACTTGAACGTAAATCCTCAAACATGCTAATTTCAACCTATAATTCTGGTTCAGGTGACATAGCCTAAGAGAGAGGCAGAAAACTATGCTTAGCGAAATCAAGACACTACGATCACTATCGCACCAAGAACGCCTCTCTAAAATTCCGATCTTAGCGATACCCGCAACCAGTAATCTGATCGCGCATGCTGCTCGCAGTGGAGCTTCTTCGTGGTTAAGTGCGCTTCCGCTCAAGCATGAAAATTTTTATCTTTCTTCTAACGAATTCAGGGATGCTTTGAACGCAAGGTATGGACATACTGATCCTAAGATTGGAGTTAGCAACTGCATTTGCGGCACTCGAGTCAGTGTGGCTCATTCCTTATCATGTAGACGAGGTGCTTTGCCTTCGATCCGGCATAACGCAGTCCGCGACATCATCTCACACTATCTTAGCCGCATATCTCACGGCGTAGCTTGCGAACCTCAGCTAACCGAGGTTCCTGAAAATATTACTTTCGAACGAACAACAACCCGTGATCCAAGCGCGCGTCTTGACATAGTTTGTGCCGGGCTGCACGGTAGTCGATTTGAGCGAACATTTTTTGAAGTTAATGTATTTGCTGCACCTGCTCAACTGAACATATCAAGGAAGCCTGAGTCTGTTTTCGAATACAACGAGAGTCGCAAGAAAGCCAAATACAGTGAACGGATTGCACTAGTTGAACGAGGGTCTTTTATACCTCTTATTTTCTCCACTTTGGGAGGAATTGGCATAGAAGCGGAAAGATTAATCAAAACCACGGCTTCAAAACTGACGCATCGGTCAACGCGTTCTTATCCTGATCTAGCCATAAAGATGAAACGAGACATCAGTTTTGAAATCGCACGATCAGTTTCCGCATGCTTACGCTCGCCACGTTCCAGCTGTTCCAAACCTATTAATCTTATGACAACCCACCACAGCGAGTTTTGCGCTGTGCTCGAAGACTAATTATGTCTTCTTCACTATGTCTGCGAATGCCGCGATCAAGTAGAAGACATCCAATCTTTCCTGACAATAAATCTCATTTATAGGCCCGTTTACGGGAACCTAATTTCTGTAAAATTTACTTTTCTTTTTCAATAAAGTTATTATTAAAAACAATATATTTATTACTAAACAAAAATTATTTATAAGTTTTAAGATATCATTTTTTCTAAAAACCAATGCGATCTCTGCAATCAGCGTATAACTAATAAACAGTGTAAATATAAACAAAAATGCTGTCGGCTAGTGTTACCATCAATTAAAACTACTTTTAATTTATATCGTAAAGATGACATATTAAAATTTACAATAAGCATATTTTTGCATGAGCATTCATGCATGCCATATAATATTAAATATAATACATTAAATAATGAAATTTTAAGAATTGCAACAATATGTAATGATATTGGCTTTCTTCAAAATCATTTAAATAATTTAATAGATACATATTTTAAACTAGGTTACTATAAAAATAACATCAAGCAGAAAATAGTAAAATATATAAATCAACACAATATTAATAAATGGTTTAAACTATTAAGCGAAAATTTTTATGGATGGATAATAAATAATATGTTTAGTATTCTAATAAGATACACCAGATAATCAAATTTTATTAAAGGATATACGCCATTAGCACGTGTTTGGCCCCGCTGAATATTTTAAACTCTTTAGTATTGATCATTAGTTGTATAAGATTGTGTAGTCAATTTAATCTTAAAGTATTTTATTACTTAATACAGTGTTTATCGGAGTTCACTTGGTACAATGCGTCATCAGAAACACAGATCGCTTCTAAATATTCATTTAACCAAAAATTCATAGATTTTCGTAGTTTATAACAACAATTTAATTAACTGCAGTAAATAAAACGTGTATTGTCAAAATGGTAAAGTAGTAAAATATATAACAGAAAATAGTAAAATATATAAATCATCACAATGCTATTAAAAATAAATTTAAAATCATTAGCGGGGAAGTTTTATTGGTGGATAATAAATAATATATTTTGTATTTGAATATAATACTAGAGAGTTTTTAAATAGTTGATAATGATCCATTATAGATAAATAATTATTGGAGCTGAATCAAAGAAAGGAGGAATTTTTTTGATAATTTTCTGAGGATGCTAACAGAAGTTAGCGAAATATCAAAATAAAATTCCCGTTTCTTTGATCCAGCTCCAATAATGATAAACTATATAGTTATTTCAGAAGAAATACGTCATTATCATGTATTTGGCCCACTGCTATGTTAGGTCGAGTAATTGGGGACGAAAGCTGATAACATAGCAGTTCTTCCTGATAATTTATAATTCATTAATTTTTAATAATTCTAAATAATAAATTTAAATGATAGTTATAATTAATTTTTATTTCTAATTGACTATTTATTAGTCAATTCGTGAAAATTGACATTAATTTTTAATGTCAATTTTATTGTCCGCTTCTATTTTTGGGTCGAGGAATATGGGATGAAACCTGATAAGATAGCAGTTCATCCTACTGAAATCTTTTAATTTTATTCAAATACATGATAAGTTATATATTAATCGGTTCATAAAAATACTGGGTAATAAACTCTATTTAGGTTTAAGATATTTTCATCTTTTACATTTCTTAATACTGCAAAATATGTAGTCTCGTTTAAGCGATTTGACTTCACCAATTAGAAAAATAAATTAATAAGTTGTTGAGATACATACGCTGGCTTCTTTGTGGATCCGGTAAAATGGGAAATTGCTGAAACATTTCAGCGATTAGAAAAATATACAAAAGTAAACTGACATTTCGAAATAAGCTGAGTACTGAGTATGCATCCAAGTGTAAACTATTATGCCGAGAGCATATTGTCTAGTTTAAAATATCCATTAATATATTTATTATATACCCAATCTTGAATATAACATTTAATTGATTTATTGAAAATTAATTATAACAGTCACTGAATACTTTTTCAACAAAATTTGTAAGCACTTGCTTCACACAGTCATTTACGATATGTGGAGAATTCATTTTATCGCTTAACACAGCGGTTTCTAAACTAGGAAGCTGAACCCCAGGGGAGGCTCCGGAGGTTGCCAGGGGAGCGCTAAAAATTAAAAAAAATGTATCTACAAATAAATAAAACTTTGACATATCATTAAAAGTCAGATAATTAGTGTTTATTTTTGTTTTTCTTACGTCTTTATATATTTACTTCCAATGTATAATCAATTATATTGATTTTACAAATTATTTGGAGCAGCAGATTTTCAATTATTTTCAGAAGTTCGAAAGTGAAACCATGATTCACTTTTGGATTATTAGAGGCAGATTTTCAATTATTTTCAACAGATTTAAATGTGAAAGTTAACTGAGACAGAAGTTCGAAAATGAAACCATGATTCACTTTCGGATCAATAAATATAGTGGAGAGTATGAATTATTGTATCCCGAAGCAATGAAAGTGTTTTTACCATTAGTAACAACGTATTTATGTGAAACGGGTTTTTCAGCACTGGCTGTCATGATAAACAAATATCGGGCCAGATTAATAGTTGAAAAAAAGATACGAGTGACGATTTCCACAATACCCTAGATTTAAAAGCTATGTGTTAATAAGCAGAAACATTCTTCGCATTAACTTTGATTCACTTATATGTAGGTGTACAGTTCTGTTAATTGTATGCAATAATAACAATTATGTTTAAAAATGATTTTATAATTAAAACTTGTAAAAATATAATATGATTTATGTACATCTTATCTAAAGTATATCTAATAAAAAGTAGGGATGGGGCCCAAGTAAATTTTTTTATTTAGGGAGGCATGGTAGCATAAAGTTTGGAAACTGCTGACTTAACGAACCCATTTGATAATTAATCCTAATGCTTAATGATAATTAACCTAATGATAATTGACCATAATGTTTCTTCCCGTTATTCCATATGTAAAGGCTAACCTCAAAGCTGTAAACTTTCTCCGAATTTTATCAAAGTGGACTTCAGCCTTACTGTCCTGATGAGTGCCTTGTAGTTCTCTAACTAATGATATGTTTGAACTTTCACTTATAAAGAATCATTAAGAAGTTATATACATTTACAATATTTAACTAGTTGAAGCAAAATTCTTAAAACCTTCGCATTAAATTTTAGTGGAAAGGTTTACATGTTGCAAAACATCCTATTTAATATCTGCCATAAGGATTAAAGAAGTCTTGTTGGACACTTCTTCTCACCTATTGAAGATGCGCTACGTAAATAATATTCAATAATATACATTTTGAAGAAGCTATTCGAACTGATTTAATTTTAAAAGATTGCTTTAAACAGATTTAGAAGAACTTCCTCAAGTCAAATATTTATAAAACGATCAAATTTTAAAATATAAAAATTTTAGCAATCAAATTTTAACAATTACATTATTTGCGTCAGTGCAGCTATTGTAGGCTAATTTCATTCAGCTTACCACATTCTTAACAGCAAAGTCTTTCTGAACGGTGAGTCTAAAAACGAGGTAGATTATTTGTTTCTTAATGTAAATCACAAATTTTAAATAAAATAACATAGTTATTAAATAACATAGTTATTTAATTTTTAAATTAAATAGCTCACTAAGATTAGATAGTACAATTCCAATTTCGATTAGATAGTTTTAAAGGAACGAAGAAAAATTACCCTTTATTTTACTGTACAATATTTCGATAGCTTCCGCTATCATCAGGATTAAAATTTTAAAATTTAACAGATTTTAAATTTAATGATTGAAGCCAAAAGAAAATAGCAAATAATAATAATTTAATGCAAATTGACAAATTAGTAAAAGATAGAGGAGCAAAATAATTAAAACTAAACGTTGACGTTTAACTGCTTTTGTACGCAATCACTGTAACCAGTGTACATCGAATCCATTCGTACGGGCCGGCTCTTATTGTATAAATGCCAGCAAACTATAACATATTCAATATCGATTATACCTATATTTTGCATTTAACATTAGGAAAAGCTCCTTATTAAATAAAGGTACCAATCTTTTAATTCAGTATGGTGTACATATGTTGATTCACCAATGCGATATGAAAGAATGTATCCACATCAGCATCGTATTCTCTCTTTGGGTTGAATATTGTATCTAGCCGCAATCACAATATAATCATATCATATATGATGCATCAATTTGTACTAATGCTGGAAGAAAATAATCAAAAATTGTTGATCTTAAACTATTATAGTATTCAATATTTACTCTCGTTCTCCGTTACACATATGTCCATTTAAATTTAGTAGACTAGGATTTTCCAAATTTTATAAGAATTGCACTTCACTAATCCATACTGTTACCTTATCACCGATCTTATTCTCTATATAATTCATCTACGCAATGTAACTACCAACAGCTCAATTCTGTATTACTTAAAATTGATATTTTATCTTTTAACTCTTTGATATTTGATTCATAAAATCTGCCTTTCGCAAACGGTTGCACTTAATACGGGTTAACATAAAATCTAAATTTTGAATATATTGACTTAACTTTTTAGTCACTTATTGTAGCTAAATAGCATCAACTTCAATAATGGAACTACATTTGCGGACATCGATAAACAGAGTCGCTTTATATGGCCTCTTCATATGATAGCAGTATTCTACCAGCAACTGTGGTCATTGATGATTTCAAGTACGTATTTGTGAGCAAATTGATAATGCAGGGAACATTTAGTCAATGAATTAGTATCAACTAATTCAATTAATAAGCGCTTATAGCATCAATTGAAAGATACAATTTCTCTTTTATTCGAAATTGCACCACACACTAAATTTATTACCGTTTTCGTTCATTAACTTTGTTCCAAACATCATTGAACATTTTTCGCGTGTTTTCTTTAAAACGGTATGAATTAAGCAACTTCACCGACACAGATTGATTGAATGCTTGGCGATTAGAACAAAAGTATCAATCGATACGCACAGTATGCTTCAAGTCTGGCTGGTTTCATTTTCGTTGAAGATATTAGTATTGACATTTTTGACATACTCTCAGCCAATTGTTTTAAATCGTGAGAGCAATCTGATATAAATGAACAACAATATATTATTTTATACTGTAAATAATTTATAATTAAATAAATTACTATTTTTATTTTGCTAGAAAATTCACATTAAGTGACTTACGAATTAACATTAATACCCTAATATACTTTAATTTCATAATTCGTTCACGTTTATTAAACTGATAAATTCAAATTTGATTGATAAACCAATTCAGGTTGTTGGAATTTAAATAATGCAACAGCAATTTCTAAACACATTAAAAAAAACAAATAAATTCTGTTACTCAGACATTTTTTGTCCATTTTTCTTTTTTATGAGGTACTGTAAGCATGACCTTACTTTAGAAAACAAAGTGTTTTATATTTACATTTTGCATAAATTTTTATCATGAACTACAAAGTGTTAAATGTGTGTGAAGGAAAAAAGGTTAACATATAAACCTGTTAGATAGTTGTGAATAAAATGTGTATGAGGCTAGGTGACGCTAAAAAGTAAGTTCAAGTATACACTTTTCAAAGATCATGGTTTTATAGAGGATTTGCACTGAACACTTCATTATTGCATGTGTTCTAAATTTCTTAAATTAAATGTCGACGCTTACTTTAATAATTAGATGAAGATAAAAAACCGTTTATCATAAATTATGAAAATTCTTTAATTCTCTTGTTTATTTAATAATAAAAATTTATTTTTTATATCGTTTAGATTTTATAATTTCATGAATTGGACAGGATAAATATTTTAATTAAATAAACATTAAAATTAGATATGCAAACTAATTAATTTAAATATTAATAATGATAACAAATAAATTAATTAATGATATGATTATAATGATATAATGATGTAATATATTAATTGTACAATTTAATTTTAGCTAATTCAAACTGTCTTATTCATGCTTAGATAGTACAATATATAATTATATATTGCAAAATGAGCTTGTCGCAAATGCCAAACTCACGTTTAAAGCTTACTGGATCATCAATAGCTTGTACTTCCCACAACTTGATCAACCTAGCATTTCTTTCGTGATGCTGACAAACTGACATAAAATGATTTCACGAAGATAGTATTTCAATTTGAGGAAATTTATTCTATATGCATATATATAATTAGCAATTTTGAAAAATAGAAAAAGCAGAAAGGTTCGATCGTCTCAGATATTCCACAAATTGTCTTTAATTTATTAACATAAGAAATTTGAAAATTTCTGATTATAATAAACTATATATGATTTGTTATGTAAACCATATGTTGTGATCCGTTTTTTTACTAGAATTCCATGTAATAATTTTATATTCTAATGATTTAAACATGAAAGATTAATTGTTTAAATCATTAAAATCTAAAATTATATTTATACATTTTTGATAAATACATTAGTTTTTTTAAATTCGCACCATATTTTTATTTGATAGATATTTAACTTTTAAGTTACTTCTGGAATATAAAATATTTAAATGTTTAGAATTCTGATATTGCAAACTTGCTGTTGTCTACGGGTATAAATAAAAAGTCAATTGAAGCATATAACGTGTTAGTTCAATCATACGTATACCCATTACTTCGAAGATAAGCTAAACTAATTAAATAAATCATATGTCGTCGTCACAAATTGTAGTTATATCAAACCAACTTTGATTTTATTGTTGATATGAACTCTGCAGCGCGAACAATTAAGACAATAAAGACATTCACTTATTTTTAATTAAATTTTTGTTATGATCTATTTGAACAATTTAAACTGTTCTTAAAATATAAGCAATTTATAAATATAATATTAAAATATTATATTTTTTAAATATATTAAAATTTATAAAATATTTCTCTAAATCTTTTATAGCTTGAGTATCTGATACTCCAGCTATGTTTTTTAGCTGGAGTTCCTGGTAAATTTAAATGAAAGAAATTTTTGCATTAGAAATTAAGCAAAACGATATAATTTTCCAAAGTTTTATGAATTAGCTTTAAACTAAATAAATAAATAACTACAAATTGTTTCTTATCTTTTTGAGTAAAATGTATTAGATTATTTTACGTCCTTAGCAAGTATTTTTAAATACGTCCTTAGCACGTATTTGGCCCCGCTGCTATGTTGGGTAGAGGAGTTAGGGGCCGAAACCTGATAGCATAGCAGTTCCTCCTGATGACCTCTAATTCTTATTCTGATACAACGTCTGTTATTTATTAGTCAATTCAAAAATGACGTTTATAATGACGTTAATTAGTCAATTTATAAAAATTGATTTTTTTAAAATTTCAATTTAAAATTTTAACTTGATTTAAATTATAAAAAATTAAAACAATTATTATCATTTTATTTTATTAAAACAAATTTATTTTATTATTTAATTATTAAATTTTGATTTAGCATTATTGTTTTGTTTATTTTATAATTATATTAAATAGACAGTTAGCTGATTTGATTAATTTAAAATTCTTAAATTTTTAATTTTTTTCTTAAATTTTATGATTTGATAAATCAAAATAGGTATCGATAAAAATAAAAATTAACTTTCGCATAAATATTTTTACTTGTAGATCATCGACTGTAATGCTTCAAAACAAAACTGTTTAACATTAATGTTTATATATTACTAAAATTGAAATATTTAAAGACCTCTTGATATAAAAAATGTGAAATGCCAAAATCTCTATTAAAAATATTAATCATATGCCATGCGATATTAATATCTGTAAATCAGCAGCGGTGTGTTCTATATATTAATAGAGATAGTTGCCATTTCAACTCTGCCATTTCTTTACCGTCTGCTTTCTGGCAGATTTCTGGTGATTGTGGTGGCGTTTACCGTTTTGTTGACCAATTATTATTAACACTGTCGACTGGCGAGACAAAAATTTATTTGGAATTTACCAAAATAAATCGTTTTAAAAGAATACAGAATGTTGAAGTATAACTAGCTAAAGTATAATTCCTATTAGGTTTGCTAAAGGTGCCCAATTCAAGTAACTGCTTTAAGGTTAACGAAGAAAATTTTCTCTGAACACGATTTATCTGTGAATGGTATTTAATCGTAGATTTTCCTCACTATTGACTGGCAATTATATATCATTCGTTGTTAGCAATCCAGTTGTTTCTATTGTTTCTTTATTCAGTTTCCTATCGATGTTACTTGTACCACCAAGTAATTCATCGCGATTTGACGATAATGATCGGTTATCTAGCCTGGAAAATGAATTTACCAGTGAGCTACATCGACAGCTTGTATCATCATATCCGTCTTTATATAAATCAAAACTTAATATAACTAACAATACAATTGCATTTAACATAACGAACTTGGACATATTTGACGATGATACTGTTGACCAACGGAGTAAAAGTAATATTTTCATTTACAAAGGGCAGTGGACGGTTTCAGCGGATAATCAACACAAGATGGACCCTGAATTTAAATTTAATCAGTGTTTAGTCCACTCGAACGATGATAAGCAATCGACAATAAACTGCATAAATGGCCGAAGGCGTTTTAAAATGCTAGCATTATGGTTTAGAATCCGCCGTCAGCAAAATTGGATAAAAGTTGATTTAAATAATTTAAACCTATCTTGGCTTTATTACAATGTCAATGATATTAAGCAACTTGGTGTTATGTCTCTATCCCATTTCAGGAGGAGCAACTTATACGAAATTGACTATTCGTTCCAACCGTATTTGTCAGTACTGAAAGAGGAACCATTCGATGAGTTAAATAAGAAAAACATACTGGAAACAAATACAAGACAAAAGCGTTTTGTTTTAGACAGTGAGCTAAAATTCAACCGTAATATTAAAGTGGTGCAATGTTCTGGTAAATGCTGTATGTACAACATTGCATTTGATTTCAACAGAATTAAACATTGGTTTTCTAGGTTTGGATTTGAATTGTTGTTCATCGACGGATCAACAATGGTATACCATTATAGATTTTGTTCTGGATTTTGCGGTGATTTAGTCAGACATACAACAAATCCAAGTAAATCTTGCTGCCATCCCAATGGACCATTAGCAATAACTGAAATCGACTTAAAAAGACATAATGTGGTAACAAAATTATTTGTTAGACTGAATGTGAAGAAATGTCAGTGCTCAAATGGTGTATCGTATCATCAACGTACAGAATAACACAGTAACGATTTGTATATTCGGTGTACTTGTGTCTGCATACTGTACAGATATTATTTATTACTTAAGTGTATTTTGTCATTTGTGCTATCGTTTGTAGTATAAAACTTTTAAGTTATAATTTTTAAAATATATATATTTTCAACTATAATTTAAAAGTAATTTATAAAAGAGAAAACTTTTAAAATATATTTGTAACTATAATTTCAAAGTAATTTATAAAAGAGTAATTTACTCTTAGTAATTTACCAATAAATATATTTAATCAATAATTATAATCAAATTACAATATTTAATCAATTATTAAAAGTGTAATTAATCAATTATTTTTTATTGTATGTTATCGCATAAGATAATAATTATCTTGAGGTATTTAAGAAATTTAAATTACCTAATTATTAATAATTATTAGTCATCTTACTTTAAGAAATTATAAATTATAATTTGTAAAATATATTTTCAAATATAAACCATATGTTGTGATCCGTTTTTTTTACTAGAATTCCATGTAATAATTTTAGATTCTAATGATTTAAACATGAAAGATTAATTGTTTAAATCATTAAAATCTGAAATTATATTTATACATTTTTGCTAAATACATTAGTTTTTTTAAATTCGCACCATATTTTTATTTGATAGATATTTAACTTTTAAGTTACTTCTGGAATATAAAATATTTAAATGTTTAGAATTCTGATATTGCAAACTTGCTGTTGTCTACGGGTATAAATAAAAAGTCAATTGAAGCATATAACGTGTTAGTTCAATCATACGTATACCCATTACTTCGAAGATAAGCTAAACTAATTAAATAAATCATATGTCGTCGTCACAAATTGTAGTTATATCAAACCAACTTTGATTTTATTGTTGATATGAACTCTGCAGCGCGAACAATTAAGACAATAAAGACATTCACTTATTTTTAATTAAATTTTTGTTATGATCTATTTGAAAAATTTAAACTGTTCTTAAAAGCAATATATAAATAATATTAAAGAAGCTGCTCTTAAAATTATAAATTGTGGTTATATCACAAATTAAAGTAAAATATGTTTATCTTAGGATATTAAGGATATCCTAATATATACTACATATCTTATTAGAATATTATATTATAACTTTATGATATTACAAGTTATCATTTTTATAATTAGACTAATAAAAACCTGTGCAAGTGTTTAATTTTAAATATTTGAAAAATTAAAATAAATCGATGTGATTTTGAGATAGAACCAGTTAAGGTATACTTCAAGCTTCTTAACCTCCTAAAAATTCATAAATTACCCACACTTATCTAATGATCTTATGATCCCTTCAGTTGATATTATAAGAAATATATCTTAAATGAATTTATGAAAATTTGTTCTAAATTAGGTTCTCATTGTTTTCTTTTAAATTATTGCAAGAAAAGAACATTTTATTCAAATTTTTGACTGTGTCGCAGAATCATAATAAGTTAACATAACCACTCAAAAACTGCACATTCTAACAGAAACTGTCCTTACATAAAACACGGAAGAATCTCACTGTACCACACTGGCAACAATCATACCGCTTATTTCAATGGTAATCTGAATAAGTGTTGACATGTAAATACCTGTAAAAGTGAACACGTGATTGATAGCAAAACACACAGTGACAGATTATTAATAAGTCATCATGAATAAGTATACGTGTTATAATATTAATATAATAATATTAACGATTGGCTTTTGAACAGATAAGTTGTTGTTTTTTTGGTATTGCAATCTTTGGCATTATTTCTCGTTGTTTTATTTAGTATTATATCTCAGTTTTTTTGTATTACTGCAAGAAGAGAACATTTTATTCGAATTTTCAACTGTCACAAATTTATCATTAGTTAAAAAATACAATCGCTAAAACTAATTTCAACGAAAACAGTCAACCCAAAACGTACGGAAGAATCTCAGTGTAAAACATTCACAATATACACTACGATCATTTACAAATGATCGTAGTGTACAACACTTATAGAATTCTTTTGAGATTAATATTTTGAAATTCACCCAAATTCAAAAAGATTACGGCCCTCTTTTCCAAATTTCGCTACTTCCTAATTTGACTACTTTCAAATTTCGCTACTTCCAAAATTTAAATAAGAATATAAAAAGAACTAAAACAACTATAACGAAGTTGTATAAAACAATTTCGTTGTTCTTCCGCGTCTGGCTTATATGATTACACAAATTTATGCGGAATCATTTGAGAAATTATTCTTCATATTAGAAGTAAGCCGATATATAGATACTTTGCACTGGCATTTGCCAGTGCTTTTGCGCTTATGATCCTATTTGGTGAAGCGGTAGTACTAATTCAGCACTCAATGATGATGTCACTAGAAATTTTCTAGTGTATCATTCACGTGATTCTTTGATAGAGCCGTCTGCTAGTCCTCCTCTGCATCCAGCAGTGGGAGGGAACTGGCACCGAAGAGTCATAGTGATGACTGATGAGTCATAGTTAAAATTTTGAAGCAACATTACGATGTTGTTATGCGACCATACATACTTTTTATTATTTGGTTTTGTCTTATCTCCAGATTATATGTGATATAACTCTGCCTCACTACAATACATGAAAGCCCTCACATACTTCTTTGGTTTTGCCTTTCCTACAGCTAATATGCGAGATAACTCTTCCTCACTGCATATTATAGTTTTTTTTTGTTTTATCCACAATTTCAAAGAACGATTGGCTAGACTTATTCAAAGATCTATTCAATTTGGCATGGAAACCCTCACATGCATTGTTTGTCCTATCATTAAGGTTGCTGCTATGATACCATACATCTCTACTAAAAACCGAATTATGTGAAACAATGTACTATTAGATTTAATTTAGAAGCTCTTTAATTATTGGATCTACTCTCGGAATCTTTAATTTATTTTCCATCTTTCATCAATAAGAGAAAAAGGCATTAAAGCAAGAGTACTAATCAATTGAAAAGCATATTTAAAATTATAATTTTTATTAAAACGTTTTCTTAGTCCAAGGATGTTCAGCTTCCTCATTAAGCATTGTCCGAAGGGAAAAAAGCATCAACTGATAGAAGCCGTAGGTAATACTTAATTTAATGCATTCGACGCCTCTAATTCGAAATCAATTTGAACTTTATAGGGATAAAAACGGATAGCTTTGTTTTCTAATATATCCAACAACTTTCTTAGCATATAAACATATGCAGATTCCGCCATTGAAAATATAAAGCTAAACATCAAAAAAAGAACTAGCCATTAGCAACGCAATGCATAATATATATAGTAATTAAAAGTTGGGAGAAGAAGACTTAAATGTACCATCCATAAAAATACGAAGACAATTAAAACCTGAAAATCTTCTTATAATGTCAACATTACCAATGATCACTATATTGAGTATTTCTTCAATACGTTTATGCATCAGAGAATTGTCACCGTCCTGCCTCAAATATTATTCTTCTTTTTTGGCCAAGAAGGAATCGCACTAATCGTCGTAATTTTCTTAATTATTTACCTATTTAATTTGATAGAAATAGCGGTTACTGAACACAAATCATTGCTGCATTTCCATAATTGCTTGTTTATATGACATCTTAACTTATAATAAAAGATATAGTTATCAATTATTGCAACACTTTTCCCTTACCTCGAAGGTAGCCATAATATATTTCTTAACATTATTTTGTGGAAAAATGTTTTTGGATAAAAGCATTTGGAATTAGTGAATTTTGGAAGTAGCAAAATTTGGAAGCGATGAAATTTGGAAGTAGCAATTATTCAGGGCACAGTCAATACGTTAAATTGTATATGTCAAGTAGACAATCTTATTTTGTATCCATTTTAACATATTGTCTCCTTTTGGTGAAAATATTCAGAATTGCCACTTTTTTAGTTTGTAGATTTATTAATTTGCATAAGTTAGCTCTGTAAAAATTGACATGTTATAACTCTCCAAAAATCATTATAAAATTACTTTTAAATAATAAACAAATAAACGAGGGGATTCGCTTGTTTTACTGGGTATCTTCAATGCTTATGTCGGTAACAATTGGAATACATGTAGGAAGTTTAAAAACGAACTTCTTATTCTAAAAAGTCGGTTATATTCATTCTTCTAGATTTTTTGATTTAAATTACAAAGCCAACTTCAAGTTCAAGGTTGAATATTGAACTATTTGAGGGGATTAATGACAAAAGCGAGGGCATGCGGGTGCATTAACATCTACAAATCATTGTACGTTATTTGTCCTTAGAGTTTAAATTAGCAGCGATAGGATTGCGTCCTACGCGATTAGTAATTGGAATAATGACTTAACTGTTTTATTGTGTCTACTCCTAACCTTAACTCAGAATACGCAGGTTCAGTGAATGATTTTCATATTGAAATTTATATTAATTCTATGGGGATTCCCTTGTTTTACCGGATAAACGTTTGTACATAAAAATATACGGTAATGTATTTAAAATTACAATACTCTAAGCCAATAGTTTATAAACTTGATGTTACTACGCTATTGTAAAAAATATTTAAACATTTAGCACCGTCCGCCCATTATTTTATAAAATAATAAAAAAAACTTTGCTCCTGAAAAAATACAAAACAAATTTTATTATTTTTCTTCTTGTATATGCCGCTTCTGTGCTTCTTCCTGTGATGCATTGCTCCATGCTCTAGCCTGCCCTCAACTCAGCCTTATGTCACTTCAAGAGATTAATGATCTTCGTCATTGATCAAAAAAAACGACGCATTAAGAAGACAATATGTATACTTCAAATTTTGTTGATTCTGACTAATTTCCTATTTTGTAATTATTTGCCCAGCCGAAAGGCGGAACGGGAAATAAAACTCTGTATTATTTTTAATGAGATAAATGTTGTTTTTAAGGACGTCAAATTTTGGTGCTAGTAACGGTATAGCTAATCGTAGCTTTTTCTACAACTAAACGAGCTCAAAGTTATATATAACGCTTCGAACCTCATAGGTAATTTCAAACTTTGTTTGACAGAGTATTATATTTTGTATGAAGATTTAACTAGAATTGAATCAAATACAGTCTGAAATTTTTTAATGTAGTATCAATAGATAATTCAATCAAGTTTGCATTTTTAAAGCATATTTTAATGCATTATTAAGTTATCGATGCATTCAAAACATTTCCAATTTCTTCATAATAAATTTAAAAAAGAACTTTTAAATCATATTTTGTATTTTAATTTAGTCTAAAATTATATTTTGAATGAAAATACGGATCTTCAACTAATTTAGTGATGCATTCTTAATTTTTATTTCAAATATAGAGTTAATTGAATAATTAGTCGTTTCCTTCATAAACGTTACTAAAAGCATTTTCTTAAGAAATGTCGTTTCTTTGCTCCCTTCGTTTTATCGATAAAAATAAGTAAGCATGTTTATAAATTTAAGAGTCGATATAACCAAATTGAAGAAAGTCAGCTGAGGTTGCAAAGTCACGTTATCAAGATGGCTAAGAGGCGTATTCACTGTGAAGTGTTTAATGTTAGAATTTATGGACGAAGGCCACTAGGGACTTCGGTATAAGTGGAGAGATCAAATTCTTCATCTTGCCAAAGAACGTTTAGGACTATCGGAAAGGGAAGTCTGGTCAACCACTTAGGACCGTGATATTTAGTAACGTCTTGTTCGTGCACTGCTTCCACAATTCGACCTCCGAATCAATGAAAGCAATGCACTAATTTTATATTTATTTTAATTTGTTTATTCAAGTGAATGTTATGTAATGTCTTCAATAAATCAAATATTTGCAATTAAAGGTGCGTAACTACTTGATATAACAGTCACATCACATACTTGTATGAACAATGTTAAAGTCCCCACTCGAGTATTTATTTATCAATTATTCTACCAATTTTAATATCAGTAAGCCGTATTTGTCGCAGCTGTTTTACATGTTATTCATCAAACATTGTTTTCACCAAATCAATAGCTGCTGGCAAAACTAAGGTTTCTGCTATTGTAAATAAGCGTTTACACTTTGCGACTCTGCAAGACACTAAATATTATGCTAGTAATGCATTTGATGGAATATGAACTATTTTTTGAACTGTTTAGCTAACTCCTCCGATTCACTTTGTAAACATTCTTGAAGCTTACCAACGTACGAAAAACTCATAGCTTCAAGATGTCATTTTAATTTTCCGGGTCTCACACAATCAGCAGCCAGAACTTTTTAACAAAACAAACATATTGTTTTTCTTAATGTGAAAAACCAATTTTAGAAATATAATTATGGACATTTGGAGTCCTTACCTTTTTTATTCCACAATTATATGTATTTTTGCGTGCGAAACTAAATATTTTAAAGCAGCATCGATTGCGTATTTACTTTGAATGATTTTCGTGATTCATTCTTTCAGAAACTCTAATTTTTGCTTTCGCACTTTAAGCGGTGTAACATAAGTGTTACACCACTAACAGAAGTCTTTTGAGATTACCCTACAAATATCATAAAATATAAATTTTTCTCATAACAAGAATCTGATTTTCAAAAAATGCCGTACATTTTGAACATAATGTGGTTTACACTAAATTTAAGAAAATTATTTTTTATAAAATACTCCAAAACGTTGTGGACTATCAACTTCGATAACTTCGATAAGTTATCAAAACGCTGTATATACTTCGATTTTCTTTTTCTTCTAATTCCCTTTCTCTTCAGATTTTGTTCTGTGATCTAAACCAACATACTCCAGAGTTTTGCTTACGTATATTCCATCAATTAACGCTGCAAGGAAATGCAAAGTGAACAGTATCCAAACCATTCCATTCTTTAAATGAACAACTGAGCCTATAATCAATTAATGCATTAGTAAATCAAATGCCTTGATTAAAATTGATTAAAAACAAACATATTGAAAATGCTTAAACAAAGGAATATTTATAACTTTTACCGGATACTCAGAAATAGCAAGTGAATATAATTGTGTTCATATCGAATAAAGTAAAGCGCAACATTTCATTATTGGTTCAGCACATCAGTTACTGACCCAACACTGATATAATGAGATAACCAATACTGAAATATAGCGTATTATTGTTGGAATATCTACGGAGTTAAAAGGGCAGATATTAGTGGCTTTAATCTTAAAAAAAATAAGTTTTACACAATATAGTTTTAAACTCTGTCTCAATGTCATCGTTCAAATAATAACGTTTATAAATAGAAAATACTCAAAAGTAACAAAATTTGTCAACAATTCAATTTTGCACCCGTGAACATAGGGGAACTATTTATGCCAATGTATAAATACATAAAATTGTATAAATACATAAAATATAAGCATTAGTTTATAAGAACAGCATTTCGCGGAAGAATTATGGTTCACATTTTTACCCTGAAAACAAATAGTAAAATAAATATACTTGATGTGAAAAATTAGGCGGATCTTTAAAAGTAATATGGAAATACCATATATTTGAAAAATTGTCAATCGGACATGCTGGGCTGAGATATGGGTCAAACCAAATTTCGCAAAATGCTTTGGATTATTTTTGATATATGATCAATTAATGTATTACTTATGGCAATACAATTTTCTATGAAAACGTTTTTGGTAATTTCCTATCTACTTGTGGGCGTAACAGGCAAATAAACTTTGACTAAATTCTTTAAACAAGTTATTAGCTCGCCCTTAATATTTCACCAATGGAAAACTGAGACGAGGACAATATGGTAACAAATGGGTGCTGTCATGTCGAACCGCTTCATTGATTTATGTGGTTCAAGCACACAGATAGCGTGATACCGGCATACGATAAAGCATGACTCACTCTCATGGGATATTTGCAAAATCGTGTAGCTACTGGCCACATTGATGACCCATTCAGTAGTAATAAATATGATACGATCGAAAAGCCTATATGGGGGATATTTTATTTTTATTTTTTGCATGTAATAATCCTAACGTCATTTATAATCATTAGATTCCTTTTATTAAAATTAAAAACGCCAAATCTGTCGGATTTAAATGTTTAATATAAAACAATTTCGATAAAAATGTTGCAAATTCTTATAAATTCTTAAATAAATTCTAAAATTAAATAAATAGTTTCATTTTAATTTTTTTCACTTAGGCAATTTCGAAATTAATTTCAAACTAAAAGATTTAATTTAAATTTTTACTTAATTTTTTTATTTAAATAAAAAATTATTGACAAAGATTTATTTATAAAGATGATATTTTATATATTAAAGAATGATACTATAATGATATTGATGATAAATATAAAGTGTGTGAATTTAAAATGTTTATGTTTTTAATATAAAATTTCCTGATTTTTTTAATTATTTTAAAATTTTAATTATATATTTACAAATATTTATTAACTATAAATTTCAACGCAGATGACTCTGGAATAGAAATAATATCACGTAAAATTATATGCTTAATTTATTGAAGTATATTAATTTATATTAAATATTATAATATTTTATTATTTATATTTATTTATACTTTATTTATTGAAGTAACAATAAATAAATTGCATAAATAATTTATTTCTTTTTACTTATTTTTTAATATTTTACTTATTATACCTGTTTTTTAAATTAACATTAACTAAAACTACTATTAATTTATATCGTAAAGATGGCATATTTAAATTTACAAACATATTTTTGCATGAGCATTCATGCATACCATATAATATAAAATATATTACATTTAATAATGAAATTTTAAGAATTGCAACAATATGTAATGATATTGGCTTTCTTTAAAATCATTTAAATAATTTAATAGATACATATTTTAAACTAGGTTACGATAAAAATGCCATCAAACAGAATATAGTGAAATATATAAATCAACCCAATAATATAAAGAATAAATTTAAAATCATTAGCGGAAAATTTTTATGGATGGATATTAAATAATAACTTTGTATTAGAATAGGATACTATATAATCAAATTTAATCAGGGGAAATACATCCTTAGCACGTATTTGGCCCCGTTGCTAAGTTGGATCGAGGAATTAGGGGCCGAAAGCTGGTAGCAAAGCAGTTCCTCCTTATGAATTATACACCTCATTCTGATACATCGTATATAATTTGACTTTTATAATTAACTTTTATTAAAATTGACTTTTATATTAAATTTTAATTTTCAATTTTAACTTATTATAAATTATAAATTATATAACATCTTATATAATTTACATAATTAATGTAAATTAATATCAAATAATTATATGTAATTACATTATAAGTTATTAATTAATTATATAATTAATTGACATAATTAATCAACATCTTATGTAAAGTATAAAAATTGTATTTTATTGTTTTTGTATCCTGATGATAGCATTTAGCTGTTGAAAGTTCACTTAAATAAATCGTATCTGATATGTTAGGTCGAGGAATAGGAACCGAAACCGGATAACACAGCAGTTAATCCTGATGATCTCTAATCCTTATTATAATACATCGTCTGTTATTTAGTCAATTCATAAAAAATCACTTTATTTTAAGATTCAATTTTAAATTTTAACTTTATTTAATTATATAAAATCTCATATAAAATACGTAGATTCAGTCAGCTGATCTTAATATTTCAAGAACTCATGATTTTATACGTGTCTGATCACACTTATCTGATGAACATATTCTGTACTATAAATAAATTTAAAAATAGAAATAACACATTCTGATGGCGATAGCAGTTAGTTATTAAAAATTCGACTTTTTACTGAAATATAAAAGCTATCTCCGTTAAATTATTACTAATAATTAGCAAATTGATTTTAAAGTACAATTTATTTTTACATAATTAATTTAAAGTATAAAAATTGCATTTTATTGTTTTTCTATCCTAATGATAGCATTAAGCTATTAAAATTTAACTTAAATAAATACACTTCACTCATTCCATTAATAAATAATAAATAAAGCAATGAGTGAACAATCGATTTATAACAAAAAAATAATTTTTAATTAAATAGTTCAAGAGCAAAAGTCCCAAATGAAATAGTGCTAATTATGGACTTAAGCTGTATACTGTGGTTTAAGAGATAATGCAAGACAGATTCCAAACGACTTCAGCTAGTATTCAAGTTATAATAAAGACATTTTAATATTCATTCGTACATTAAGGAATATCAAAAAACTATCGATTTATAAACTTTTCGTTCTTTTCCTATAACAGATAACATCATCTCACTTTATAACTTTTATATTATACAATACACGAGTGACGCTCATTTATTTTGTCGAACTCAACTAGATTTCCGTTATGAAATCGACATTTATTATGTCGATTATGTCGACATTTATTGTCGATGATGTTCTATATATTTATTCAGCAAACTATCAAGTTTCACTGCATCCACTCTCAATTCAGATGTTCTTAAATACTAACAAGTCCACTTACACTTCGATTCTTAGTCAACTGTTCATTCTTAAATTTCAATTATTTTAACTATTTTCACTTTCTAAATTTTCTATTGGTTATTGATTAAATTATAGTCCCTTATAATTCATTAAACCCTTCGTCCGTGACAAGGTCCACTCATCTAACTTAATTCTCCGTGACATCCGGCGTATCCGCCCCCTTATCGACTTCCGTTCTTGTATGTCTCTTCTTTCATCGCTTCTTTTCCCTAAAATCGATTACTGCCTTAGCCTTTTCGCCAATTCCCAAAATCCATCATCCTACCCCTACAACGAATAATCAACACCGCCGTTCGAGTGCTCTTTCGTCTCCGTAAATGATAGTCCCTTATAATTCATTTAATAACACCACGTTCCTCATAATTCTTCTAATCTTAATAATTCCACAAATTTCGTTCTACTAGCTTATTTCTCAGACGTATTTTATTTTAAAATAAAATAAAATACGTACTTTCTTTTCTCAATTCTAATTAACTTTTTTCCTCAATGAGAAAGTTAGTTAAGAAAGTTAATAAGAAAGTTAAGTTTCCTCATTTAACTTTCTTTTTTATAGAACGCTAACGACGAATATTTCAAGTTTTAAAATAAATAAAAATGCTAGTTTTTAATTTTAGAGAAGGATCAATGAGACTATAATTTGAAATTATGTATAAGGGTCAATAAAATACTATTTTTTTAAATATTTTGCAAGCTGTTGCTAGTTCAATTAGAAACAAAACTTTGCTCGTTTTGTTCATACTAAACAAACATTGTTTGTGCAGAAACAAAACGTACATGTTGTTTATCTTTCTGATACGTTTTGTATCTCGTTTTAAATAAATAAAGGTTTTATTACTAAATAAACAAGATAAATCAATTCAGATATGTCAGTAGAATGAAATAATCAGTTTCTTGAATCTTCGTAGAAGTCTTCCTTTAATCTGGCCTCAAATCCATGGGGATCTGAGCCCCCCAACCGACCCAACACGCCGCTTTTCGATTGAACCACCCGGGGTCTTTCACACACACCCGAAGAATCCAATCAGTGCGGACGATGCTGGGTAAACGGGAGACGAGAAGTTTCAGAAACCTTAGTCTTTGCTCTGAGGGACGTCCTCTTGAGAAGAAGACTAATCCCGAGATAGCCCAGGTGCCCTAGAGGCGCACATGGGTTTTCCCTTTCAATGACATATGCTGATCCCGTTCCAGGGCCCATCTAGCTCTCTTCAGGATACGTTTAAGTCTATCCAGGTCAGCTTTCGCCGACCAGTTCACCGAAACGGTGAACCTTGCTCGTTTTGTTCATACTAAACAAACATTGTTTGTTCAGAAACAAAACGTACATGCTGTTTATCTTTCTGATACTTTTTGTGCATTTTGATACGCGAAAAAATGAGTAAACAGTTCAACGACAGAGGATTAAACATTTTCCAGAAATGACCCAAATCAAAATTTCTTCTAATAGAATTAATGCATCAGGATTTGTAAGTCCTGATGATAAAGGACCTACAGTCAAACTTCCTTCATAAAGGAACGTGGTAAACATTGTAGAGATAATGATTAGTACATTATGATTACGGACTATTTTAAATTGCTATTCAAGCCTTTCTTGGCTAATTACGTTGATCGAGTAGTTTATAACTCTGCCCAGGTACATTCTGGATATTTTTAATATCTGATGACTTTGCAAAAGCTTGTGTTGTTTTCTTCAAATTTACCTTGAACGAATTCGGTTTTGCTGAACATAATCATATTGTGGCGACTTTAATAATAATGAACATAGAACCAGGCATGGACAAATAAGATCTGCTAGTCATTCAGAATAAATTCGATATACAAAACATACGTTTTATAAAAAGCAAATCCAAATAAACGATACAAATTGCATTATGCAACACTTCACATCAGAACGCATTACGATTGAAAACTCAAAGCACAACCCCTTTCTAGGGTCGAATCTAATTTTCAGCCGCATCGCAGGTGATGAATACACGTACCCCACTGCAAAAACGGTCACGAATGGGAGCATTGGGGCGATACGTCTGAAAAAATATACCTGACTTGCCCCGACAAACACTCGACTAACGTCTGCACACGCTTAGATACAGTCTGCTCAAATTATAGTCACAATCACCCGGCATGGTCACAAAAATGTCAATACTTTAAAGCTTATCAGGCTAAGTATTAACAGCCTAAGAGCACTCCTTAGGTTGTTGTCACTGCCTGTGCCCAGCTTTCTAAAAATAAAACCTTAATGGATAAGGTTACATATCTCTTTTGACGAGCGCCATGAAGCGTCTATAAAGACGATGATGAAAATGGTAGAAGGTATGTTGACTAATTTTTGATACCTTCCTTATAAGCGCCTCTTCTAGCACGAGTTCAACTTTAAACTCAAAGAATAGAACAGCGTCTTCTGGTCCTCCCAAGTTAAAGCTTCAAAAGAAGGAAAACTAGACGAAAACGGGAATGGGAAATAATAAGAATCAGCCAGTTAATCTCAACCACAACACTGCGGGTTGGATGTATGTGCCTGCTTTTGGAAGCAGTAGTGGGAAGGACAACATTCCTACTGCTGAAACGACGAGTCTACATGTCTCCCCTACCTATAAGCAACCAATGGAAAGTAGTCAAGATCAGTTTTCACTGAATATCATTAGGTGGAATTCGGGAGGTGCTTCTGGTCTTCGTTTTTAGCTAGGCGAAATGCAGATGTAATAGTCCTTCAGGAGACTAAATCTGTCCGGTCACCCCAGAACATTACTCAATTTATACCTATGCACATATACGCCCACTATGATAGCAAATAACCTCTCTCCACTCATCTTCATATCAAGATCTTTTAACTCTTGTGAAGAGCTCTTTAAGATATTCCCTCTTACTAACCTACTCTTATCCAGCCATTTGTTGTTTAGTGATATCACTCAATAAGAACGGTAAACGTATCCATAGCCAATATTTATATTCGGCAGTGGATATTCACAAGAACAGTGGCCTCCTGGATCGTTTATTAGATAGCGATTGCGATTTGTTACTTATGATTTTAACGGCAGGACCGGTTGTTAGATTAAAGCCGCACTTTGTAGAGCTAAAAACGCATATCATATAAACATACCACCGTTTCTCACCTATCATTGCACATCAACAAATTCGCTCCTCAACATTTTACTGTTATGTGAGAAGTAGATGTTAATAACAGTCTGTAATGAACAGTCGCGCCAACAACTGTACACATCGAATGACCTACTTCGTTGGCGTATAGAGAATGATACGCTGCTAAGGAGAAGATTCCACTTTGATCCAATCAGTGGTCCTCTTCCAGACTGCTATACAACTATCCCCTGTTGTAGGAAATGCGAGTTTGTCCCGATTTAATTCATACCGCTCTTCGCAGGCTACTCGGATACTTTCGACAACATTTAAAGCTCACATTTTAAATCCCACTCCGACAAAGCTCAAGGTTCTAGCAAAAATGTTATACCTTACCAATCCCTGTTTCCTTCAAACAGGCTATCTCGAAAGAATATTAAAGTTCTAGATATAGGCTCCAACTGAGCAGGGATAAGGCGAATATTGCTCACCTTAACCTTTCTCAGTCTTTTTGAAAGATTGTCAATAAAGAAAAGTTTGTTAGTTGATGGAGAAGACATTGGATTGAATTGGTAGCATGAACCTTGATAAAGATTTTGAACAGTCTATATCCCTACACAATTATTGAGCCACACATTCTCCCCAACAAATTCCTACCTGGGTGTGTTTCAAGAGTAGACACTTCCGTTAAAGAAATTATGAACTCCTGGAGTCCGCTGTCATGAACATCCAAAACACGTGCGCCACCCTTCACTCGTGTATGCCAGCCTTTTACAAACACTCAGAGAAATGAGGTCGCCATAAAAATACTCTTAGCCACACCATCCGATATTGAAAGAATTAAAGTCATCGACGGTTGTTTTTACTAAAAAGTTATTCGGTATCATTTCCTAAAGACCTGCGGCTCATTTCAATTCAAAATTCCATCATATTTATTTACGAGAAAGCGCTTGTGTAAAATCCGAGACTATTTAAGTAGGCGCAATTAAACCCAACCTGGTTTTCATGGGTTTGTGAAAATTCGCTGTCTATTCAGCCATCGGTTAAGTGCACCAGTTTTGTCAAGAAAATAGTTATCAGCTTGCTGTAGCTGTTTTTCTGGAATTTTCTGCTGTATTCGACCACATCTATATGGCTTTTGTTATTTTTTGACTCTCAAGTTCCTCGGGTTGCCTGCAAAAATTGTTAACGGGGTAAAGATACGGCTGTACACCTTTATCAAAATAACTATGATGCACGTCAGTTCTACCCAATTACAGGTGTGCATCAAGGCCCCACACTTTCTCTTATTTTATTTCTTGCTGCCTTCATTGTTCTGTTTAAATCTTTTGGACGTGATCAACATCTAGTGGTATACCCTGATGATAGCAAATCCTTGTTCTCTGGACGCAGGTGCATGTATGTAGTCTCTGACATCATCCGTTTCTTCATAAGATTAAAAGAACAGTTAATCCCTTCCAATCTTCTTCTCAATTCCTCCAAATCGCATGTGGTTGTTTTTCATGCACTCTTGCGATCTAGAAAAGTTAAAGAAACCAGCAATATCATATATCTCCACCATTATGAATAATCAATCCCTTCCAGTCTTCACACATCGAGTAAGATACTTGGGGTTTACCATTACAGTTAAATGGATTTCCGAATCAGATTTGAATAAACTCAAGAGTGTCATGCAGAGAGCTAGATGGGCTCTGAAACGGGCCTAACATATGTCATTAGGAGAGAGTGCTCAAGTGCGCCACTGGGGTATCTGAGGAATCTCGATACTCCTCTTATTTTCTAAAGGACGTTGCACAGAGCGAATATTAAGATTTCTTAAGCTCTACATGTCGAAACTACCTACCATCCTGCGCTCCAATTGGGCCTTCAGGTGTATGAAAGACACAGAGTGGCTTAATCGTAAAGTGACGCGTTGGTGTCAGCTAGTGGGAACTTATCCCAATATCCGGATAGAAGACTGATGATAAAGAATGTAATGATATATTTTTAATCGTGTTTTTTTAGTCGTCCTTTATGTTATTAACTGCAAACTTTATTGTTATTAAGAAAATATATTATTATTGTACGTTTTTATTATTTGACGTTTCTAAAGCTGCCGATATCAGCATTAATAGAGAGACTCTTCGGCTAAAACGATTGTTTTTTTATCAAACTAACTAGCTATTTGTTAATTCTATTTTTATATACTTTCGTCAAACTTTGTGAAAATATTTGATAAGATCACATATTTCCTACAATAAGCAGGAAATTGCTGTTCTCCAAGGTGATTATCTGTCCTTTATATTTACGTGTAAATGATACTCAGATAAACGTATTTCTATACGCCGACGATCTTCTAGTGACTTCCTATTCTTTCTCTGATCTAAAACTTACGTGCAACTCCTTAGCTTCGCATTGTTTTCTTAATTTCTTGGTTAACTCAAAAAAGACAAAAGTTGTTAAATTCAAACGTGGTGGGATACTTAGTGAACGGGATGTCTTATACTCTAAGAATTTCTCAGTTGATTTCCATAACGACTACACATATTTAAGAGTTTTCGTCACATCTCGATGGTGCTTCAATAAGAAATTTGAGAACAAACTGTGTAAATTGGTTACAGCATTGTTTTATTCTAGAAGAGTATCATCACTGTCTTTGTCGGGGTTCGTCGATATTTTCGCATCATGCTAGAGCCCATCCTCACCTACTATGGTATTAGTGTCATTTTGGATGATTTAATCGGTGCAGAATTTCAGCGTGTTAGATAAGGGAAAATTGCTATTTTAGAAGAAATTTGCAGGAGTATCTTGCAAAGTACATTAGGTAGTAATAGCTGACCTGCTTAATGGAAGCCGTCTGTCAGTCGACTATCAGAATCGTTGTCAGCTTCAACTCACTCATGATTTTATAGCTCAGGTCCCAATGAGATGCTCGATTATCGCGTCTCGACTATGCACGTAGCCAATCACAGTTACATTTGCAGTCATATTGGATGCAGCCAAATGCGCGTGGACGTTGTGTTCTATTCAGAGCTTACATTCACGGTTATCATGGCAAAATTTGTGGAATTCCTCTGAAGTTCCACGATCGATCAGGAAATTGTCTGCGCATTCTGCGGAGAAAGTTGCAAAGATCTTTCGCACATTTTTTATTGCACGGAGATAAATTCGTTTTCATATATCGATAAACTTGTGTTGTCCTCTTGATTTGTTCTCGTCTTACTTGTAATTATTTAATAAATTTTTATTTTTCCCCAACGGCAGTGGGTTAATAAAACTTCTCAGATTATTGTAAGTTTTGTTTCGGTTTCAGATTATGCTAGTAGCAGTTAGCGAAAGAATAAGTCTAAATATGCTGAAGAGTAGGTTCGAACATGTCCGAACCTTTACTTGATACACGTCCGAACCATTTACTGCTAATCTGTTAATATATTTTGCTTTTGTTGCCAAGTCTCATCCGCGTAAATAATAATAATATTTACTGTTAAATAATAATATTTATTGCTATATGTATACGCAGTAAATGATTTCAATTAAATATATTTGCCCATTTAAAAATTCGGCAAAATTTGAAAATTTTAATATTTTCAATAATAGCTTAATACTAAAATGGCAAAGAACAGAAAAACTGCATAAATTTTAAATTATGGAGTTTAATTTTTAAATTATATTTATATACAATTATTTTTATCACGTAAAATTTTATCACAAACAAATTTTCAATAGCATTGAGCAAAATCAAATAATAACAAAATAATAAGATAAAAAGTCAAATATTACCCATGCAAGCTGATAAATTTAATACCAAAGACGCTATTGAAGATATAAGCAGATTATTTCTGTTTCCGTTTAACCATGAAAGAAAAGTATACGCGCTATATCCTAAAAATTTCAAACGTTTATTTTAATCTAAGAAATTTTGTAATTTCATAGAACACTATTATAGAACATCGCTACAAAACGACAAATTAATGATTATCAAATGTTGTAATGTTGAATAATATAAATGTTTCAAATAAAATTGCCCAATTCGTACAGTACATACCGAACATGCATCCTCCATGATAACTAAGCGATATTTTCAATAGCGTAATGTCTCGATTAGTAATGCCTTTTCCTGTAAATCCAAATGCCATTAGCTTAAAAGTAAGTGGTTTTATAATCTGTGAACAATATAAAATTATAAAATTATATACGTATATTCATTTACTTGATCTGATTTTAGAATCTGTGAACAATATAAAATTATAATTTCTGTAAATTATACAAAATTAAAATACGAAGAAAATAAAATTGTATTACGATAAAAAATGTTTAGTTAAATCAATTTAATTGGACAATTGTGATCGAATAATAATGTATCAACTTTAAAACTCTATATTTTCTTGCCGAGAGAATATATTACTTAAATTAAGTAATAAATACTTTTATAAATACTTCATATAAAAATGTAAATAAATGCATAATTAATATTTATTTATATAAATTAAAATAGTATAATAATTAGTATTTTATTTATTTCTAATTTTTGAAGTAATGAAGTAACACTTTAACTTTTATTCATTTGTATTTATTTATTTCGCGTTTAATTGACGTGGAAAATTAGTTGAATTAATCTTTTTTAGTTAAATGATGTTGTATTTATTTACAAAATTAAGTATTTGATATGGTTTGCATTTTATCGAAATGTAAAATTCTAATCTTCTTCAGCTTATTTATCACAGAAAGGCAACCAACTTTTTTACATCGAACGTTTTTTGACATCTCGTGTCGCTATTCTCAGGGCCTTCATTTCCTCCTTTATGCAATCCTTCCAGAGTTTATTTGGCCTTCCGCGACGTCTTTTCTCTTCGATCCCGAACTTTCCAGAGCTTATCATCCAGTGGTATTTCTCTCCACTTGCTGCATGCCAAAAGAATCGTAGCTCGGCCCATGACGTCTTGTATTGAGTCCACTTTGAACATCTTCTGGATATTAGTGTTGCGGACTTTGTCCTTCCTTTTGATACCCGTGGACAATATTTCATATCATTTACTGTTAACCTGTGAATATCTTCTGCTTTCGTTACCCAATTTTCTCGCATAAATCATGGCTGGTCGAACGACAGCATTGCATATGCGTCCTTTCAACTTTGTTGCACTCACTTATCACACAAGATACTAGAGGCTTTACTCTAGCTTCTCCAAGCACTTCTCAATCATCGTACAATAGCTATTTCATTATTTAGATTTATATACCCATTATTTTTACATTATATAAGCGTATTAAATCAGCTAACTGAGTCTACGTATCTAATATAATTATAAACTAAACAAAACATAATAATGCTAAATCAAATTTTAATAATTAAATAATAAAATTAATAATTGTTTTTAGATTTTCTATAATTTAAATCAAGTTAAAATAAAAAATTGAAATTTAAAATAAACCTCATTATTTGAATTGACTAATAAATAACAGACGTTGTATCAGAATAAGAATTAGAGGTCATATTAGAGGTCAAAGAAAATACATAAATATATGGTTTTATAAATTTGCGATTTTAAACATATAATAATATTGATATGATTTCTTTTAATAATAGAAAATGAAACTAGCTTTTTAAATGAATGCAATTAAATTATAATTTAAAAATAATGTATGGAAAGATTTATTATGGCGTCCCAACTCATTTCTTTCTCTCAGTGTGACGCAAGTAAAACTTTTATTGAACCTATTGCATCTAAATACATAGTGATTCCAAACGGACTTACTGGATGGGACATTGCTCTTAAAGAAATCACTGTCATTAGTTAAACTTTGCTGCAGATAATAATGAGTCAAAAACAAATTTAATTCGCAGAACTACTCAAAGGAGACTCGATCTTTGGAAATCAGACAAATTCATGGAAATATTTAAAGTAGCAAAGGTCTTGTAAATTAAAGCGTCTCAACAATACAGAGTGAGAACAACGTCGCAGGACAAATTAAAAACTTTCTCGAGACTAATGCAATCTGGCAAAATAGGCGCTGCTATCAGTGTATTAAGTCAAGAATCGATAGAAAATCCAGTTTTTAAATTTGATGAGAAATAAGAGGGATAAGTAGTCTTAGATCATTTAAAAAAGCTACATCCAAGTGCGAAATCTGTTACAAATAATACGAAATTGACTGCATCGATCAAAAATTGTGTAATACATCACCCTTCCATATATTCAAAAATAGACGGAATTATGATAGTTCAGGCAGCCAAACGAACTCATGGGAGTGCATGTCCTTATAGTATTACTTAAGCTAATTTTTGCCATACGCTTTCATCATTTGGATCGTTTCCCACAAAATTAGCTAATGCCATTTTAATGTTTGCTATCCGTATAGCTAGTAAACCTATGCCTCAGGTAACATTGGTAACCTATGTCTTAGTCGCACAGTTGCTCTTAACAAAACCCCATGAATTAGGCATATTGGAGTGGGTGAAATTACTCGTAGAATAATTGGTAAGGCTGTTATGATGGTAGCACAGAAAGATTTACAAGCGAAAAAAGTCAAGCAGTCAAAAATTTACCATCGGTGCTTCAAACAACTTACAAAATCAAGCTAATATGGAACGGAACTCAGGTATTTCTAATGTAACATCGAATTTTCAAGCCAAAGAAAACAAGGTTAGTCCTATTTCGTCTAATTTTTTAATCTCAAGCACGGATGGAGAACTCCCTCCTGTGCCTAAAGTGGTGAATCTGGTAATAATCAGACTTCTTCAACCATTTGAAAGGAAGAATCTTTTCAATATTTTTCTGAGAGAGTTTACAAGCTCTTATAAGAAGAGAATTCTATTTAATTCGATAAAATATTTAGATTCCGAAATCCGGGTTTCTTTCAGCTCTCTAGATCTGGCAGCATCGTACCTAGAATTTTTCGAAACACACCTAAAAGAATTTGGGTCAACTACTTACAGGCCTATTCAGGCGACTTTGAAAATTAATAATTTTCCGCCCTTCGCAACGGAGGAAGATATCATTGCTCTCACATCTGAGTTCAAAATTCATAATATTCGCCCAATCCTGGGCAAGAAAGGCCAGGCTATACCAATAGCATTCTGTTCTACCGCAGTCGATCAGGCGGAATGTCTGGCTAAAAGCAAATGTAACCCCTTTCTGGGGTACAATCTTTCTTTCAATATCGTAGATGCTGATGACTTAACATACCCCCATTGCAATGGGTGCCACCTCTGGGGGCACTGGTCCTCGAACTGTACTAGGCCCCATACGTGTGGGGTTTGCAGCTCTTCCGAAGTCCATGAGGGGAAATGTTCTCTCCCCCCTCTGTGTTCCAATTGTGGTGGTCAGCACCCGGCCTGGTCTAGAAGATGTCCTATCTTCAAAGAATACAAATTAAGGCATTGTGGGGCACCGGTCAAACCGGCCCACTTTGCCGCTGCCAGCTTATCCAATTCAAACGGTTATGGTATGTCGGACACCGACATTTTCAAAATTGTTGACGCAAGACTACAGATATATAAAGACGAGATTCGAGCCTTAACGAACCATCTGATAGCGAAATTCGAGGAGTCCCGTTCTCCTCCATCGACGATTCTTACCTCTTCAAAGAGAGCCCCCCGTTCTAAGAAGAGATCATCTTCTAAACAAAAGTTGGCTTCCTTGAAGTTGGCAAAGAAAGATGATATATGCTGGGAGTTGTTGGCCTCAAAGGGAGATGAAGATAATGCCGGTGGGCAAGTGTCTTCTCCTGGTAGGGCTGGGAGTGAGAAGGGCAACTTTCTCTCTCCTAGTTTCTGCTAGGAGGTAGGCATCCCACTCCAGCTGTCGTAACACAATGCAAAGTAGTCAAGAGCCTTTTTCACTGAATATACTTCAGTGGAATTCGGGAGGTGCTTCTGCTCTTAGCCTTCTATCTGGTAGAGATGCGGATGTTATAGTCCTTCAGGAGACGCGGTCTATCCGTATCCCCCATGACATTACTCGATTTATCCCCAAGCATATTTACACCCACTTCACTCCGTACATAACCCCTCCTCACGCCTCTTCATCTCAAGGTCTTTTAACCCTAGTTAAATGCTCCTTAAGATCATCCCTTCTTTTAAACTATTCTTGTCCAGCCCTGTCTTGTTTAGCTGTTTCACTTTGTAAGAATGGTAAACGTATCAGCATAGCCAATATATATATTAGGCCAGGGGAAATTCACAAAAACCGTGATCTCCTGGACCGTATCTTGGGTAGTGGCTATGACATGTTACTCGGTGACTTCAACGACAGAACTGGTCGTTGGATTAATGCAGCACTCTGCAGAGCCAGGAACGATTACCTTATTCACAAACCACCGTCCCCAACTTTTCATTGCTCAACAACTAATTCTCTCCTCGACATATTACTGCTTCATAAGATGTGGTTGTTGAAACCCATCTGTACTGAGCAGTCGCGCCAAAAACAGACCATCTCTCATGACCTAATTCGTTGGCGGATAGAGGAAGATACGTTGCTTAGAAGGAGGTTTCACTTTGATCCCATCAGAGTGGCTTTCTTTCAGGCGGCTATCCAACTCTTCCCCAGAATTGGTAATGAGAATTTGACCGAATTTAATTCCTTCCTCTCCTCGCAAGCTACCGCGTTTCTTTCGACTACCTATAAAGGTCATATTTACAATCCCACTCCAACAAAACTCAAGGTTTTGGCTAAAATGCTACGTCTTCCCAATGTCTCTGTTTCCGCCAGGCAGGCCATCTCGAATGAATACTGGAGCACTAGATATAGGTTCCAGCTGAGCAGGGATAAGGCGAACATCGCTCACCTTAACCCTTCTCAGTCTTCCTTCTGGAAGATATTCAAGAAGGAGAAGTTTGTCTGTTGGAAGGATAGAGCTTTGGGTTGGATTGGTAGTATAGGCCTTGATAATGTTTTGAAGGAGTCACTATCCCTACATAATTATGGAGCCACTCAATCTCCCCAACCAATCCCGCCTTGGGGTGACTTCAGGAGCAGGGACTTATCTGTTACAGATATCCTTAACTCCTGGGGGCCACTTCCGGGCACCTCTAAATCCGTCGCTCCACTATCTTCTCGAGTCTGTCAGCTTTTGACAGCCGATCAAAGAAGAGAAGTGGCCGTCACAATGCTTTTAGCCTCACCATCCGATGTAGCCGGCATCAATATTAGTCGTAGAATTTTCTTACCAAAGCATAGTCCGGTTTCATGTCCCAAAGATCTGCGTCCCATTTCGATTCAAAACTCCCTCATCTCCATCTACGAAAAAGCGCTTGCGCGTAGAATCCGCGACCATTTAAGTAGGCGTAATTTGATCCCACCGAGTTTTCACGGGTTTGTCAAGGGACGCTCGGTTCATTCAGCAATAGGTGAAGTGCATCAGTTTTGTAGGGATAATAGCCATCAACTAGCTGTGGCTGTTTTCCTTGACTTTTCTGCTGCATTTGACCGCATTTCCATTCCCTTTGTTATCTCCTCTCTCAGGTCACTCGGGTTGCCTGCGAGAATTGTTAACAGGGTGGAGATATTACTGTTTACCAAGAGGTTCTACTATGAAGACGACCCTGATGCGTGTCAGTTCTACCCTATTACAGGTGTGCCCCAAGGATCCCCACTTTCTCCTATCTTATTTCTTGCTGCCTCCATTGTACTATTCAAGAATTTTAAACGTGATCAACATCTAGTGGTATACGCTGATGATACCACGGCCCTGTTCTCTGGACGCAGGTGCAAAGATGTCGCTTCGGACATCAGCCGTTTCTTTTTAAGATTAACAGACCAGCTGACCCTATCCAATCTTATTTTAAATTCATCAAAATCGCAGGTAGTTGTCTTTCATGGCACCCCTGCGACAAAGAAAAAATTAAAGAGACTAGCACTCTCAGCTCTATCTTCTATATTGACTAATCAACCACTCCCTACCTTCACAAGTCGAGTAAAATACCTGGGGTTCACTGTTACGGTGAACTGGTCGGCGAAAGCTGACCTGGATAGACTTAAACGTATCCTGAAGAAAGCTAGGTGGGCCCTGAAACGGGCTCAGCATCTGTCGTTGAATGGGAAAACCCAAGTGCGCCTCTGGGGTACTTGGGCTATCTCGGGATTAGTCTTCTTTTCGAGAGGATGTCCTCCAGAGCAAAGACTAAGGTTTCTCAAGCTCCTCATCTCGCGATTACCGCGCATAGTCCGTTTAGATTGGATTTTTCGGGGGGTGATAGACCCCGGGTGGTTCAGTCGAAGAGCGGCGTGTTGGATGTGCTGGAGGGCTCAGATCCCGCTGGACCTGAGGCCTTGACATCATTATGAAGACTAAATGCTATTATGAATTGTCTTATTTGAACTGCATTTGTTTTTTTTTTCTAATGTCTCTTTTCGTTATTATTTTTTAGTGGTTGTTAGTTATTTAAGAAATTCCTTATCTTATCTTAGATTTACAAGCAGTTGCAAGCAACATTTAATTTTGTGATGGTCAGTGGGTATTATGCATTCAATTTCAAACTATTTTCGGAAAAATTCATGAGTAAATTTAGCATGTCGGAGCGTTCAAAGAACTCAATGAAAACTAATTTTCCTGCCAATGCAATAAACGAGGTAAGTGGAGATTTAGCTTCTCTTGAATATATTCCGGAGGGTGAACTTCCCCCGGTACCAAAATTATCCAACCTGGTGATTATCAGACTTTTGGTGCCTCTGGAAAGGCAGAACATGTTCAATGTTTATATAAGGGGCTTTGCCCATCGATTTAAAAAAGAGTATTGTTCAATGCGATTAAATATTATGAATCTGAGATTAAAATCTCATTCTGCTCTCCTGATCTCGCAATGTCGTACGTCGACCACTTTAAAAAAGAGCATTCGGAACAAGGTATAATTGCTTCCAAACCAACCCTGCCAACAATAAAGATAAATAATATGCCCACATTCATTTCAGAAGAAGATATATCAGCCCTAGAAACTGATTACAAAATCTCCAACGTGCGCTTTATAAAAGGGATTAAATGCTTCCCCATTCCCGTGGCGTTCTGCAATGCCCCGGTTGATGAAGCTCTAAAACTATCGATTTCGACATGCAATCCTTTTATGGGGTATAATTTGAGATTTTCAATAATCGAAACCGACTCACTAACGTACCCTCACTGCAACAATTGTCATCAGTGGGGGCATTGGTCCACTGGATGTTCTTTACCACATAAGTGCGGCGTGTGTGGTACAACTGCTATACATCCTGAGAAGTGCGAAAGTAAGCCATTTTGCGCAAACTGCGGTGGTGAGCACCCCGCATGGTCAAAAAAGTGTAAAATCTTTAAAGCGTACCAAAAGAGACACAGGAGTGTGACATCAAATCCGACCAGCTTCGTGGAAGCTGTCTCGTCTAACAAGAAAGACGACAGGATGCCGGATACGGAAATTCTTAAACTTATTGAAATGCAGCATCAGGCATCAATGATTCAACTTGAAAAATTGGTCCAAAAATTGGTGGGTCAATTAGCGGAATCCTTCCGTTCTCCTCCATCTGGGAAGATCAACAATATTAAGAAACCACCAAAATCTAAGAAACGAAACGGGTCAGCGCTGAGCATAGCCGCTCTGAAGCTTGCTCGGAAGGATTCGATTTGGGCTATGGCTAACGAGGGAAATGAAGATATCGCCCGTGGGCAAGCGACTCCATTTGTCGTGACGGGAAGCGGTAAAGGCGACCTTTCCGCCTCTAGTTGCGACTAGGTGGAGGGCGTCCCACTTTAATAACACTTACGCAATGCGAAGTAATCAAGGGTTTTTTTCACTGAATATCCTTCAGTGGAATTCGGGAGGTGATTCCGCCCTTAGCCTTCTATCTGGTTGAGATGCAGATGTTATAGTCCTTCAGGAGACGCGGTCTATCCGTCTCCCCCAGGATATTACTCGATTTATCCCTAAGCACATATACACCCACTTTACTCCTTACATAACCCCCCCTCACTCCTCTTCATCACAAGGTCTTTTAACCCTAGTAAAAAGCTCATTAAGATCATCCCTCCTATTAAACTACTCTTGTCCAGCCCTATCTTGTTTAGCTATATCACTTTGTAAGAACGGTAAGTGTATAAGCATAGCCAATGTCTATATTCGGCCAGGAGAAATTCACAAGAACCGTGACCTCCTGGATCAAATATTGGGGAGCGGTTATGACATGTTACTTGGTGACTTCAACGACAGAACTGGTCGTTGGATTAATGCAGCACTCCGCAGAGCAAGGATCGACTATCTTATTCATAAACCACCTTCCCCAACCTTTCATTGCTCTACAACAAATTCTCTCCTCGACATATTACTGCTACATAAGATGTGGTTGTTGAAACCCATTTGCACCGAGCAGTCGCGTCAACAACAGACCACCTCTCATGACCTAATTCGCTGGCGGCTAGAGGACGATACGTTGCTTAGAAGAAGGTTTCACTTTGACCCTATTAGAGTGGCCTTCTTTCAGGCAGCTATCCAACTCTTCCCCAGAATTGGAATTGAGAGTTTGACCGAATTTAATTCTTACCTCTCATCGCAAGCTACCGCGATCCTTTCGACTACCTATAAAGGTCAAATATACAATCCTACTCCAACAAAGCTCAAGGTCCTAGCTTAAATGTTACACCTTCCCAATCTCTCTGTTTCCGCCAGACATATCCTCTCGAATGAATATTGGAGCTCTAGATATAGGTTCCAGCTGAGCACGGATAAGACGAACATCGCTCACCTTAACCCTTCTCAGTCTTCCTTCTGAAAGATATTCAAGAAGGAGAAGTTTGTCTGTTGGAAGGATAGAGCTTTGGGTTTGGATTGGTAGTATAGGCCTTGATAATGTTTTGAAGGAGTCACTATCCCTACATAATTATGGAGCCACTCAATCTCCCCAACCAATCCCGCCTTGGTGTGACTTCAGGAGTAGGGACTTATCTGTTACAGATATCCTTAACTCCTGGGGACCACTCCCGGGCACCTCCAAATCCCACGCGCCACTCACCACTCGTGTCTGTCAGCTTTTGACATACAGTCAGAGAAAGGAGGTCGCCATCACAATGCTATTAGCCTCACCGTCTGACATAGCGGAAATCAACATCAGCCGTCGAGTTTTTTTTACCTAAAAAGAGATTAATCACTTGTCCTAAAGATCTGCGGCCCATCTCGATTCAAAACGCCCTCATATCCATCTACGAAAAAGCGCTTGCGCGTAGAATCCGCGTTCATTTATGTAGGCGTAATTTGATCCCACCGAGTTTTCATGGGTTTGTCAAAGGGCGCTCGGTCCATTCAGCAATTGGTGATCAGTTTGATAAGTGCATCAGTTTTGTCAGGATAATAGTCATCAGCTTGCTGTGGCTGTTTTTCTTGATTTTTCAGCTGCATTTGACCGGATCTCCATTCCCTTCGTTATCTCCTCTCTCAGGTCCCTCGGGTTGCCTGCGAGAATTGTTAACAGGGTGGAGATATTGTTGTACACCAAGCGGTTCTACTATGAAGACGACCCTGATGCGCGTCAGTTCTACCCTATTACAGGTGTACCTCAAGGATCCCCACTTTCTCCTATCTTATATCTTGCTGCATCCATTGTATTATTCAAGAATTTTAAACGTGATCAACATCTAGTGGTATATGCTGATGATACCACAGCCTTGTTCTCTGGACGCAGGTGCAAAGATGTAATCTCTGACATCAGCCGTTTCTTTTTAAGATTAAAAGATCAGTTGCTCCCATCAAATCTTATTTTAAACTCCTCTAAATCACAGGTGGTAGTCTTAAATGGCGTTCCTGCCACCAAAAAGAAACTTAAGAGACTAGCACTCTCTACACTCTCCTCCATTTTGCAGCATCAACCACTCCCCATCTTCACGAGTCGAGTAAAATATCTGGAGTTCACCGTTACGGTGAATTGGTCGGCGAAAGCTGACCTGGATAGACTTAAACGTATCCTGAAGAAAGCTAGGTGGGCTCTGAAACGGGCCCAGCATCTGTCATTGAATGGGATAACCCAAGTGCGCCTCTAAGGTACTTGGGCTATCTCGGGATTAGTCTTCTTCTCACGAGGACGTCCCCCAGAACAAAGACTAAGGTTTCTCAAGCTCCTTATCTCGAGATTACCAACCATAGTCCGCCTTGACTGGACTCTTAGGTGTGTGAGAGACCCCGAATGGTTCAGTCAGAGGGCGGCGCGCTGGTGCGGCCGAGGGGCTCAGATCCCTCTGGACCTGAGGCCGTGAATATAAGTTGAAGATTTCAAAATACACGTCGTGAACAGTTTCTATTTTAAGTTGTCTTTTGCATGTTTTTGTTTCTTAAGTTTTTATCAGTTATATAGTTATTAATAAAACCCTTACTTACTTAAACTATTTTCATTTCAACGTGTCAAAAAATGTACGATTGTTGCGATTGTGGAGGATCAAAAACCTGAAAAATTTGTTCAAATTTAAAGTAATTTTCGTCTGTTCCTGGTGGAATTTCGTCTGTTCCTGGTGGTGAGTTCTCAACACTGGTGGAGCTCAAGGTAAGAGATTTATTAAAATGGCATGCTGATGGGGTGTTGTTCCCCCTATTTCTAAAGCCAAAAATTTATGTATTATCACTAGTACTATTCCAATAAAAAAGCAAGATCTTTTTAATGTATTCCTTCGTGATTTTGCATTAAAGTGCCGAAACAGAATCCTGTTTAATTCGGTTAGAACCTTCGATAACAGTTTAAAGGTTTCTTTTGGTAATTCGGACCTTACTGATTATGCATCTTATTTTGATCTCAAATTAAAAGACTCTGATAAGATTTCTGTTAAGCCTATTCAGGCTACACTAAAAATTACAAACTTCCCCACTTATTTGGAGGATGAATATGTAGGCTCCCTGAAAGCGCTATTAAGCTATCCTCTCTGAGGAGAGTAGTTAATAAAGCTGGTCTGGAAGTCCCTGTGGCATTTGCCACTGCTGATTCCTCTCAAGCAGATATAATGTAGCGCTCCTGTACGAACCCATTCCTAGGGTTTAACCTGAAATTCGTTAAGATTGATGAGGATGGTTTTACATATCCTAACTGTAACATTTGTCACCAGTGGGGGCACTGGGAGTCGTCTTGCAGTCTACCTAGGATTTGCGGTCTCTGTTCTTCTGGGAACTGCTCTTCCCTTACCTCTGGAGTTATATGTGATGCTTCCCTTTGCTGCTGTAATTGTGGAGATGGTCATCTCTCCTGGTACAGGATATGTCCTCTTTTTAAGAAGTATTCTAACCTTTTCTCAAAACAGCGTCCTGCAGCTGATCACCGTGTTACTTCTTCTTTACCATCCGAACGGAAGATGACTGACATTGATATTTTGAAACTTATGGATGTTAAAATTCAGGCCTCCAGTAACCGTCTGGAGGCCTTGATTTCCAACTTATGCAACTTCCTATGCTGCCCGCAGCCTGTGACTCCAGATGTTCAGATGCCTGTTTCAAACGTGCGTACTGGTTTGGAAACAGTGTCCCCTCTAAAGACTATAGACCTTAAGAAAAAGAAGGCAAGGGGCTCTTCTCAGCCTCTAATCTCCCTGGAAAATGATGATGCTGCTCGCGGGGTAGTGCCGGTCGTGGACCTGGCTAGTGGTGGAGGGGGTAACCCTTCTATCTCTAGTCATGTTTAGGGTCCGGTATTCCCGTATAACTAATCAAACTCTGTCAAGTATCGATGAACATTTTTCACTGAACATTGTTCAGTGGAATTCGGGAAGAGCTTCGGCCCTTAGACTTCTCTCAGGCCGAGATGCAGATGTTATAGTCCTTCAGGAGACGTGGTCTATCCGTCTCCCCCAGGACATTACTCGATTCATCCCTAAGCACATTTGTTCCCACTATACTCCGTACATAACCCCGCCTCACTCCTCTTCATCTCAAGGACTCTTGACCCTAGTTAAATGTTCTTTAAGATCCTCTCTTCTTTTAAATTATTCTTGTCCAGCCCTTTCTTGTTTAGTAGTTTCACTCTGTAAGAACGGTAAACGTTTCAGTCTACATTCGTCCAGGGGAGATTCACAAGAATCGTGACCTCCTGGATCGGATCATTGATAGCGGCTATGACATGGTACTAGGTGATTTCAACGACAGAACTGGTCGTTGGATTAATGCAGCACTCCGCAGAGCTAGAAACCGGTACTTCATTCATAAACCGCAATCCCCTACCTTTCATTGCTCTACAACAAACTCACTTCTCGACCTTCTACTGATTCATGAGAGGTGGTTGTAAAAACCCTTATGTACTGAACAGTCGAGTTAACATCTATCCACCTCTCATGACCTAATTCGTTGGCGGATAGAAGAGGACATGCTGCTTCGGAGGAGATTCCACTTTGATCCAATCAGAGTGGCGGTCTTTCAGGCAGCTGTCCGGCGCTTCCCCCGAATTGGGAATGAGAGTTTAACGGAATTCAATTCCTACCTCTCTTCGCAAGCTACCGGGATTTTATCGACTACCTATAAAGGTCGCATTTTCAATCCCACTCCAACAAAGCTCAAGACCCTTGCACATATGCTCCATCTTCCTAATCTCTCTTCTTATGCACTTCAATCTCTCTCGAAAGAATGCTGGAGCACTAGATATAGGTTCCAGCTGGGTAAGGATAGGGCAAGCATTGCTTACCTTAATCCGTCCCGGTCTTCCTTCTGGAAGATATTCAATAAAGAGAGATTTGTTTGTTGGAAGTGATAGGGCATTTGGGTGGATTGGTAGCATCGATCTTGCTAATGTTTTGGAGGAGTCACTTGCCCTACATAATTATGGAGCCACGCAATCACTGCAACCAATCACGCCTTGGGGGACTTCAGGAGTAGGGATCACTCAGTTCCTGAGATCTTGAATGCCTGGGTTCCTCTTCCGGGCACCTCCAAGTCCACCGCTCCAATCTCTTCTCGGGTCTGTCAGCTATTGACAGCCGATCTAAGGAGAGAGGTGGCCGTCACTATGCTTTTAGCATCGCCCTCTGATGTAGCCGGCATCAATATTTGCAACAAAATTTTTATCCCTAAGAGAAATCCGGTTCGCTCTCCAAAAGACCTTCGGCCCATCTCGATTCAAAATTCCCTCGTTTCGATCTACGAAAAAGTGCTCGCGCGTAGAATCCGCGTCCATCTGAGTAGGCATAATTTAATCCCACCTAATTTCCATGGGTTCGTCAAAGGTCGCTCGGTCCATTCAGCAGTTGGTGAGGTGCAGCAGTTTTGTCAAGAGAATAGCAATCAACTCGTTGTGGCTGTTTTCCTTGATTTCTCTGCCACATTTGACCGTATCTATATTCCCTTTGTGATCTCTTCTCTCAGGTCCCTCGGGTTGCCTGCGAGAATTGTTAACAGGGTGGAGATACTGTTGTACACCAAGCGATTCTTCTATGAAGACGACCCTGATGCACGTCAGTTCTACCCTATTACAGGAGTGCCTCAAGGTTCACCACTTTCTCCTATCTTGTATCTTGCTGCCTCCATTCAACTGTTCAAAATATTTAAACGCGAAAAACGTCTAGTGGTATACGCTGATGATACCACAGCCCTGTTTTCTGGACGCAGGTGCAAAGACGTAGTCTCTGACATCTGCCAGTTCTTTTTAAGATTAAAAGACCAGCTTCCCAAGTCCAACCTATTTTAAACTCCTCAAAATCGCAGGTGGTTGTTTTTCATGGCGCCCATGCGACGAAGAAAAAACTTAAGAGATTAGCACTCTCTGCTCTATCCTCCTTACTGCCAAACGAACCACTCCCTGTCTTTTCTAGTCGAGTAAGATACCTGGGATTTTCTGTGACCGTAAACTGGTCAGCTAAGGCTGACCTGGATAGACTTAAACGTATCCTGACGAGAGCTAGATGGGCCCTGAAACGGGCTCAGCATCTGTCATTAAGGGAGAAATCCCAGGTACGTCTCTGGGGTGCCTGGGCTATCTCGGGATTAGTCTTCTTTTCGAGAGGACGTCCCCCTGAGCAAAGGCTAAGGTTCTTGAAGCTGCTCGTGTCCCGCTTACCTGGCATCGTCCGCAGCGATTGGATCCTTCGGGGAGGGGTGGCAGACCCCTGGTGGTTTAGTCGTAAGGCGGCGAGTTGGATTGGTTAAAGGGCTCTGATTCCTCTGGACATCAGCTTGTAGGAGGTTTTGGAAGACTACAGATGAACAATTATGGTTCTGCTGTGTATCGAACGTTGTCTAAGTACTGGCTGATGTGTTGTGTTCTGTTCTGTTGCCTTGTATTATCTTTCTATTAAGAAAATATTTATTTATTTATTTTCATTTCATTGAGGAATTTGGAGTTTTATCAGTTGATGCAAATAACGCATTCAACATGGCTAATAGCGTCATTTTGGCGAATGTTGCTATGATATGTCCAGCACTATCACAAACTCTCTAGCGATGCAGTGTAAGTTGGACAAGGAGGAAACCTAAAATCCTGCGAAGGATTCACGCAAGGTGATCAACTTGCAATTACATCTTTGGTCTTAGTAAATCAAATTCAAAGTCACACACCCCATATAAAACTTTTTTGGTTTGCAGATTATTCAACATTTGTCGGGAAAATAGAATAACTCGAAATCGTTGAGAACCTACTTAGACCAATATGTCCACAGTATGGATATTTCATCAATCTGAACAAGTCAAAATTACTAAGTAGTGATGATTTGATAATTCTTGGCTCTCCAGAGTGAACAACATATTTCGTTTAATAGTTTTGTTGTGGTAAACTATGAGGGTGAATTGTACTAGTAGAAAACTAGCCGCAGCTGTTCAATTAGATGCACAGTCAGCTTATGTTGCTTATTGCATCGGAGCATAATCAAAATGGACTCATTTATGTCGCAGTACTGAATGTAAATGGGAATGGTTTACTCCGCTCGAAGATGTCATAAAGACTGGGATGATACAATCATTATTTGATGTTGAAATGGATGACAAAATTCGGATGTTTGTTAATTACCTACGGCTTTTAATGGAATTGGAATTCGAAAGACGTCGACAGATGTTGTCTATCAATATCGTTCATCATGCTTATTGACAAGAATACTCCGTAATATTAATGACGAAAAAATAGAAGCTTTGATGACCAAGACTCAGAAAAACAAAATTTAAACAAAAGAGGTATATCAAAGTAGTTTAAACAAGATAATGGAAATTGCTCTATATGAAATGAAAAAGGCTTTGCAATATGCATCTTTGAAGGGAGCATCTAATTGTTTAACGTGAGCGCCTCTTGTATCTCAAGGGTTTCACATGTCCGCAAAAGAATTTAAAGATGCATTGTGAGCTCGCTACAACTTGACTCCTAGGAACTTGCCCTCTCGTGTAAAAGAGGACTACTCAATTTCATTCGGCGCAATGAGGTTCATAATTTTCTGTTTAAAACAATGAGAGAGTGTCGTTAGGGAGTGAATACTGGGCCATCGTTGCAACCTTTAGATGAAAGGACTGTTTTTTGAAAATTGGACAACTACTCGACAAAAATATGCAAGGGTAGATATTGTTTGTAATGGACTTTTTGGAGAGAGGCTGGGGTGGACATTTTTTAATGTCTGCATATGCAATAACCATGCTCCTGCCTATCTTGAAAAATCTCCAGTGCAAGCTTTTCATTATCATGAACAACGAAAGTACGCGAAATACAACGAAAGTATTCGGGAAATTAGACACTGTGGATTCTGTCTATTAATATGGGATGCCACTGGTGCTACAGAAATCGTGTCCAATATATGTTTAAAGACTATAGCAAGGAAAGTGTCGATTAAGCGAAAGTGGACTATATATCATCTATTACATGACTACGTACAAAAATAAGTATTCTATTAACGAGGATGTGTTCAGCCAGTCTGAGGAATCATCGAACAAGTAGCCGAGATATTAAACAGAACGGGTGCTGAAGAATTTGAAATTGATTTTTCTTTTAAAAAGATTATTTTAAGTTCTAATTAAAGCCCATTTGTGAGAACCTATGTCAATGTAATATATAATATGAATTTTAAATAAAATAATATTAATAATTTAAATATATATAATATTCATAACATATTAGTATGATTTCATTATAAATCAAATTTGGTCAACCTTGCTCATATTACAAAGACACATCTGAAACTAATTGAAAAGGACCAGGTACTTAGAATAAATGGTCACATAATAAATTGACAAACTTTGTTTATTTTAATATTACATTTTACTCCCAAACTAAAATTACCATTTGATATAAATTATAAGAAATGCATATATCCTTATCTGTATTTTAAATATTTAGGAACTATCAGGTATAATTGAACGACAACAAAAATAATTTTGATTTTTCGCTAGTAACTATTAGCATCTATAGAAATGAGAAAAGTTTCTAATTCCTGAAGGTGATAGTAGTTACTAGTGAAATATCAAAATAAATTTGTCTTTCAATTAAACCTGATGGTTCCTAAATAAGTTATCTTAAATTTTTAAATTAAAAAGACATTTTTTATTTTACGAATTTCAATTCAAAGATTAATATTTTTAATTTTATATCTAAACTAAATTTCTACTTTCTAAATTCAATTTTCTTATTCAATTAATCTTAATTGAGCTTTATATGTTAATTAATCAGTTGATCTTAATCAATTTATATATAAATAATCATAATTAATCTAAATACTTGGAATCACTTCAAGTTGTTCACAACTTATGATTAAAGTGAACACTAAAAAACGATTATTTGAATTTTATTTGCTGAGTATCATTTTTTGTCAGTAAATTCACGAAACACCTGCTAATCTCCTTAAAATTTACCAATAAAATTCACTATTTCTTACCGAGAATCCAATACAGACACCAATTATGGTTTTTAATAACTGCCATATTGAAAATCCAGCCGGCATCCTGTCGTCATAATCCATAGGACCGAGAATTTGTACAATTTTTGATGTAAATACCGCTCCTGACTTATTTTGTCCAACTCCAAGAACCTTTCTAATTTTTAAACGAGAATATCGTTCCATTTTTATTCTTAAATTGTAACGTATAATTCAACTTCACACTAAAGTAGAGATTACGCTTATCAACTGTTATAAATCTAATGTATTTATTTTCAATTGCTTTTGGGTAAACGCTTACCAACATTTTTATTATGTTCTATCTTATTAGACTTTGTACTTTTCGAATAATATATTTTAGTAAATAAGTTTATTATTTGGTAACCGCAACACAGATTGTGTCTAATGAAGCGTATGATTGAAGCAATTTTAATTACTGCAAATTATAAACTTTTTAACGCAGTGTCGCATGAGAATTCCATGTGTTTCACACAAAAGTTTTAGCTCAACGATTAAGTCATATAATCGATGAAATATAATTATATAATTATATATTTAATGTCCTACTACATTCGAGAAATTTTTTTTGAATTATTAGGATTTAAATTCTCTTCTTTTTCAAAACATTTTCCCGCTCAACAGCAGGGTCTGCTGAAAATTTTTAAATTATTAGGAATTATTTTTAAGCTAAATTAAATTATCATTCAAAATTAAATGAAATTGTCATTTAAAATTAAATGAAATAATCATTAAAAATTAAATGAAATTATCATTTAAAATTAAACGAAATTATCATTTAAAATTAAATGAAATTATCATTTAATAATAAATATATATTACATATTAAATGATATTTTTATTTAATTAAATATTATCAATTAAAATGATTATTTAAATTTAATTTGAGCTTAATCAAATTACATTTAAAGATTTAATTAAAAACTAAATTAAAACTTTGCAAATTACAATTTTAGTTATTTTAAATTTACATCAAATTACATTATCAAATTTAATTTTAGCTAAATTAAAACTTTAAAGATTACAATTTTAGTTATTTTAAATTCAATAAAATTTGATTGTTTAAATTATTTAAGATTATTAATTACCTTTGATATAAATTTCATTAACTGCTATTATTTAATTTAAAAATACTATACTGCATTCTGATTTCTGTTATTAAAATTTTGTTTCATCCCTAAATTATAAAAAATATTCATAATATGCAAAATTTCTGATGTAAAATTTGAAGTCACATGTATGATTTCAAATTAACTTGATTAACTTTTAAATTGGTTAGAGACCATATTTTAACAAAATACAGTCATCCAGATTGCCCAATTTCAGATCAGTTTATCCGACGATAAAGCTTACTCCCTTCAACGAGAAGTGTATTAATGTGTTTTTTTCACTTCAAGTGAAAGAAACCTAATTAGGTCATGATAATCTTCAGTATAAATATAACTTTTGCATAACATTTGATAGCTTAATAAATTAACAAGAGCGAAGTGATTTAAAAAAGATGCAAACTCTTCTAGCATTTATAACATTTTAATAACAATATTAGTGTGGTTGAACTTTAGATTTGATATGCAGCTGCAAACCAAGGTTTGAGACAAATAATGCACTTTGAAATAAAAAATTAAACAAAAATAATAGTGTTTTAATAGTGTTGCTAATGATATAAAACAGTGAATTTCGCAGAAACACTAAAAATAAACAATATTGAGTATAAATTAATAAAAATTAGCATCTTCACCACTAAATTGAGGAGAGGTAGTATATACGTACGAAATTGATATGCGGCAATTGCAACTGTTATGTGATGGTGTATTTTACGACTCTAATTATGCTCACTGAGAAGACTGCGTCTACTAATAAGACTTACTGTGGCTCACGTACATACATATGGTGTATGGCAGCCTAGGGCAACTGCTGTAAATAGCGCTTTTTTACGTAGCAATTAATTAACTTAATTTTGAATTAAGTGTAGACTGCATTTTAGGCACTTGTGTATGCAATTCAATCACCTACATTGAATTATATTGAATACCTCAAAGAAATTTCAAATTTTAAATTTGACAATTTTCAACTTAGTTTTGACCAATAACAAAATTTAACCTTCTATATCATTAAATACGAAAGAATCCAGGTAAAGTGAGATCTGTAAATTCAACGTTTGAAATGGAATGTTTTCAACAAATACATGTAAAAGTAAAACGGAGAAGCGAGTTTAGGTTCATTATCCAAGGGCAGAAACTAAAAATGCACATCTGTTTATTATTTTACTTGACCGCATTCAATATATTTGGTCACTATTTGTTAAAAGTGATCATTAGAAAATTGACAAATCCACTAGCCAGAGGGTTTCTCAATGTTTAAGGACACGAAAAAGTGCAAAACTTAATAAATGTCATTCTGGTCCACAAGTCCGAAGGCTGAACCAATCCGAAAGTTCTGAAAACAAATCACTATCAGTGACAAAAGACGGCGTAGTGCTTGAATTCCAGCAGTTAACTGTCCATTATAGATGGAAATCATTAACACACCAAACATTATGTGTCGTTTATCAAATTAAATGTAAGGAAAATGCTAACACTATACATGTAAATGCTAACAACACTGAGTTAATTCTCCAATGTAAATCGTTTTATTCTTTACAGCACAAAAATTCGATTTTTAAGTCTCGACGATTAAATAAGGAAACGATTGATAAAAACATCCGCTTTATTGTGCAAACCATAATCTGTTGTTATCTTAATCCAAATACAAATTGAGAGTACGGCTGCCCGTATTCTACACGAACTGTGTAATTTTACTTTCCGCTCTCAGTTAATTATTAATGTTAAATGAATACAAATTACCTTCTTTATTTTTTTGATCACCGACGCGAGTATTTAAATCAAAATAAACAAAACATGAATTATAAAGTAACCCTTCAACTTTAAAAAATAATTTTAAAGTTAACTGCGATAAGTGCAATTCTAGGTTTCTCTGTACACCTAAAAGCAAGTTTGCACCATCTTTTTAATTAAAATTAATATTTGATAATCAAATTTGGAGCGATTTTGCTGACATTAAATACATAATTAGAAGAAATTAAAATATGAACAACTAACTAAAAACTATTAAGGTCAATTATTGTTGTTGATAAAATGGCACTTGAGTTAAACTATACATTATTTTATTAAATTGATTACTTAAATGATTTTTTTTAAATAAAATTATTATTTTTAGTTAAACCAGTCAGATCGATAAATGCTATTTTAAATAATATTGTTCACATTTTTAACAACAAACGTTATCGCTAGTGTAACATCAAGAATACTGAAAAACAACTTCGGTTTTATCTGAAGAACGATGAATACCAAACTGTATTGTGGTAGGTATTTTAAGGTAGAGGTTTATGCTTCGAATTCAAATATAGCAAAACTCTATACTGGACATCTGCTAACGTAAGTATTTCTCTTATACCACTAAAACAACTCAGTGGAAACATCGCGTTGTTCCATCAGGCAAGATGTGATTACATCTTGTACGGAATATCCTGTTCAGTACGCAATAATAACGATTACTGCATGACATATTCAAATTTTCAAAATATAGAAAGTTGATATCATCGACATTTATCAAATTAATTGTTAAATTTCCTAAGAAACAAAATCAAATGTCTAAAAATCAATAATTTTCAAGAGTGTCTACTTAGATTGATCTACTAAAAATAGAATTATGAAGATGCATCCGTGAAATCTCCATCTTAGTGTCACATTTGAATTATAAACGAGATATATTTCAGTAAATATCTTGATGTTTAATACAATTGTATAAAAAAGAATCATAAATGAAAATAATTCAGAGTTAAATTTAGAATATTAAATCAATAAACATCATATAACAATAGTTGCTGATGCGTTTACTTCATACCTTATTGCATCTTATTGCTGAATTACAGTGTTCTACAAATTAAAAAAAACTTTTGACATCTTCCAGGATAAAGACAAGATGATGAAAATATGTTTTTTTTGTAATCTGCCAGTAACAATTGCGTAGATGCAAGCATACACTGGATGTTTTTACAGAAAATCCTCATCAATTTCCGGTCTTTCTTCGAATAATCGTCGAAATAACAAATGTTATTTTTCGCTTAGCAAAAAAAAATAAAAGCATTTTTCGAGGAATATAATGTTCGTTTTTCATTCGGCATAACGGAATTGCGATTAAGTAACAATGTGACAGTAATCGATATAAACACACTACAAAAAATGAAAAAAAAATTACCAGAAAAAATTGTAAAAAAAATTTACCATCGGTGCTTCAAACAACTTACAAAATCAAGCTAATATGGAACGGAACTCAGGTATTTCCAATGTAACATCGAATTTTCAAGCCAAAGAAAACAAGGTTAGTCCTATTTCGTCTAATTTTTTAATCTCAAGCACGGATGAAGAACTCCCTCCTGTGCCTAAAGTGGTGAATCTGGTAATAATCAGACTTCAACCATTTGAAAGGAAGAATCTTTTCAATATTTTTCTGAGAGAGTTTACAAGCTCTTATAAGAAGAGAATTCTATTTAATTCGATAAAATATTTAGATTCCGAAATCCGGGTTTCTTTCAGCTCTCTAGATCTGGCAGCATCGTACCTAGAATTTTTCGAAACACACCTAAAAGAATTAGGGTCAACTACTTACAGGCCTATTCAGGCGACTCTGAAAATTAATAATTTTCCGCCCTTCGCAACGGAGGAAGATATCATTGCTCTCACATCTGAGTTCAAAATTCATAATATTCGCCCAATCCTGGGCAAGAAAGGCCAGGCTATACCAATAGCATTCTGTTCTACCGCAGTCGATCAGGCGGAATGTCTGGCTAAAAGCAAATGTAACCCCTTTCTGGGGTACAATCTTTCTTTCAATATCGTAGATGCTGATGACTTAACATACCCCCATTGCAATGGGTGCCACCTCTGGGGGCACTGGTCCTCGAACTGTACTAGGCCCCATACGTGTGGGGTTTGCAGCTCTTCCGAAGTCCATGAGGGGAAATGTTCTCTCCCCCCTCTGTGTTCCAATTGTGGTGGTCAGCACCCGGCCTGGTCTAGAAGATGTCCTATCTTCAAAGAATACAAATTAAGGCATTGTGGGGCACCGGTCAAACCGGCCCACTTTGCCGCTGCCAGCTTATCCAATTCAAACGGTTATGGTATGTCGGACACCGACATTTTCAAAATTGTTGACGCAAGACTACAGATATATAAAGACGAGATTCGAGCCTTAACGAACCATCTGATAGCGAAATTCGAGGAGTCCCGTTCTCCTCCATCGACGATTCTTACCTCTTCAAAGAGAGCCCCCCGTTCTAAGAAGAGATCATCTTCTAAACAAAAGTTGGCTTCCTTGAAGTTGGCAAAGAAAGATGATATATGCTGGGAGTTGTTGGCCTCAAAGGGAGATGAAGATAATGCCGGTGGGCAAGTGTCTTCTCCTGGTAGGGCTGGGAGTGAGAAGGGCAACTTTCTCTCTCCTAGTTTCTGCTAGGAGGTAGGCATCCCACTCCAGCTGTCGTAACACAATGCAAAGTAGTCAAGAGCCTTTTTCACTGAATATACTTCAGTGGAATTCGGGAGGTGCTTCTGCCCTTAGCCTTCTATCTGGTAGAGATGCGGATGTTATAGTCCTTCAGGAGACGCGGTCTATCCGTATCCCCCAGGACATTACTCGATTTATCCCCAAGCATATTTACACCCACTTCACTCCGTACATAACCCCTCCTCACGCCTCTTCATCTCAAGGTCTTTTAACCCTAGTTAAATGCTCCTTAAGATCATCCCTTCTTTTAAACTATTCTTGTCCAGCCCTGTCTTGTTTAGCTGTTTCACTTTGTAAGAATGGTAAACGTATCAGCATAGCCAATATCTATATTAGGCCAGGAGAAATTCACAAGAACCGTGATCTCCTGGACCGTATTTTGGGTAGTGGCTATGACATGTTACTCGGTGACTTCAACGACAGAACTGGTCGTTGGATTAATGCAGCACTCCGCAGAGCCAGGAACGATTACCTTATTCACAAACCACCGTCCCCAACTTTTCATTGCTCAACAACTAATTCTCTCCTCGACATATTACTGCTTCATAAGATGTGGTTGTTGAAACCCATCTGTACTGAGCAGTCGCGCCAAAAACAGACCATCTCTCATGACCTAATTCGTTGGCGGATAGAGGAAGATACGTAGCTTAGAAGGAGGTTTCACTTTGATCCCATCAGAGTGGCTTTCTTTCAGGCGGCTATCCAACTCTTCCCCAGAATTGGTAATGAGAATTTGACCGAATTTAATTCCTTCCTCTCCTCGCAAGCTACCGCGTTCCTTTCGACTACCTATAAAGGTCATATTTACAATCCCACTCCAACGAAACTCAAGGTCCTAGCTAAAATGTTACACCTTCCCAATCTCTCTGTTTCCGCCAGACATATCCTCTCGAATGAATATTGGAGCTCTAGATATAGGTTCCAGCTGAGCACGGATAAGACGAACATCGCTCACCTTAACCCTTCTCAGTCTTCCTTCTGGAAGATATTCAAGAAGGAGAAGTTTGTCTGTTGGAAGGATAGAGCTTTGGGTTGGATTGGTAGTATAGGCCTTGATAATGTTTTGAAGGAGTCACTATCCCTACATAATTATGGAGCCACTCAATCTCCCCAACCAATCCCGCCTTGGTGTGACTTCAGAAGTAGGGACTTATCTGTTATAGATATCCTTAACTCTTGGGGGCCACTTCCGGGCACCTCTAAATTCGTCGCTCCACTATCTTCTCGAGTCTGTCAGCTTTTGACAGCCGATCAAAGAAGAGAAGTGGCCGTCACAATGCTTTTAGCCTCACCATCCGATGTAGCCGGCATCAATATTAGTCGTAGAATTTTCTTACCAAAGCATAGTCCGGTTTCATGTCCCAAAGATCTGCGTCCCATTTCGATTCAAAACTCCCTCATCTCCATCTACGAAAAAGCGCTTGCGCGTAGAATCCGCGACCATTTAAGTAGGCGTAATTTGATCCCACCGAGTTTTCACGGGTTTGTCAAGGGACGCTCGGTTCATTCAGCAATAGGTGAAGTGCATCAGTTTTGTAGGGATAATAGCCATCAACTAGCTGTGGCTGTTTTCCTTGACTTTTCTGCTGCATTTGACCGCATTTCCATTCCCTTTGTTATCTCCTCTCTCAGGTCACTCGGGTTGCCTGCGAGAATTGTTAACAGGGTGGAGATATTACTGTTTACCAAGAGGTTCTACTATGAAGACGACCATGATGCGTGTCAGTTCTACCCTATTACAAATGTGCCCCAAGGATCTCCACTTTCTCCTATCTTATTTCTTGCTGCCATTATTGTACTATTCAAGAAATTTTAAACGTGATCAACATCTAGTGGTATACGCTGATGATACCACGGCCCTGTTCTCTGGACGCAGGTGCAAAGATGTCGCTTCGGACATCAGCCGTTTCTTTTTAAGATTAACAGACCAGCTGACCCTATCCAATCCTGTTTTAAATTCATCAAAATCGCAGGTAGTTGTCTTTCATGGCACCCCTGCGACAAAGAAAAAATTAAAGAGACTAGCACTCTCAGCTCTATCTTCTATATTGACTAATCAACCACTCCCTACCTTCACAAGTCGAGTAAAATACCTGGGGTTCACTGTTACGGTGAACTGGTCGGCGAAAGCTGACCTGGATAGACTTAAACGTATCCTGAAGAAAGCTAGGTGGGCCCTGAAACGGGCTCAGCATCTGTCGTTGAATGGGAAAACCCAAGTGCGCCTCTGGGGTACTTGGGCTATCTCGGGATTAGTCTTCTTTTCGAGAGGACGTCCTCCAGAGCAAAGACTAAGGTTTCTCAAGCTCCTCATCTCGCGATTACCGCGCATAGTCCGCCTAGATTGGATTCTTCGGGGGGGTGATAGACCCCGGGTGGTTCAGTCGAAGAGCGGCGTGTTGGATGTGCTGGAGGGCTCAGATCCCGCTGGACCTGAGGCCGTGACATCATTATGAAGACTAAATGCTATTATGAGCTTCTTATTTGAACTGCATTTGTATTTTTCTAATGTCTCTTTTCGTTATTTTTTAGTGGTTGTTAGTTATTTAAGAAATTCCTTATTATTATTACAAAAAATGAGTAAATTTAGCATGTCGGAGCGTTCAAAGAACTCAATGAAAACTAATTTTCCTGCCAATGCAATAAACGAGGTAAGTGGAGATTTAGCTTCTCTTGAATATATTTCGGAGGGGGAACTCCCCCCGGTACCAAAATTATCCAACCTCGTGATTATCAGACTTTTGGTGCCTCTGGAAAGGCAGAACATGTTCAATGTTTTTATAAGAGGCTTTGCCCATCGATTTAAAAAAGGATATTGTTCAATGCGATTAAATATTATGAATCTGAGATTAAAATCTCATTCTGCACTCCTGATCTGGCAATGTCGTACGTCGACTACTTTAAAAAAGAGCATTCGGAACAAGGTATAATTGCTTCCAAACCAATCCTGGCAACAATAAAGATAAATAACATGCCCACATACATTTCAGAACAAGATATATCAGCCCTAGAAACTGATTACAAAATCTCTAACGTGCGCTTTATAAAAGGGATTAAAGGCTTCCCCATTCCCGTGGCGTTCTGCAATGCCCCGGTTGATGAAGCTCTAAAACTATCGATTTCGACATGCAATCCTTTTATGGGGTATAATTTGAGATTTTCAATAATCGAAACCGACTCACTAACGTACCCTCACTGCAACAATTGCCATCAGTGGGGGCATTGGTCTGCTGGCTGTTCTCTACCCCATAAGTGCGGCGTGTGTGGTACAACTGCTATACATCCTGAGAAGTGCGAAAGTAAGCCATTTTGCGCAAACTGCGGTGGTGAGCACCCCGCATGGTCAAAAAAGTGTAAAATCTTTAAAGCGTACCAAAAGAGACACAGGGGTGTGACAGCAAAACCGACTAGCTTCGTGGAAGCTGTCTCGTCTAACAAGAAAGACGACAGGATGCCGGATACGGAAATTCTTAAACTTATTGAAATGCAGCATCAGGCATCAATGATTCAACTTGAAAAATTGGTCCAAAAATTGGTGGGTCAATTAGCGGAATCCTTCCGTTCTCCTCCTTCTGGGAAGACTAACAATATTAAGAAGCCACCAAAATCTAAGAAACGAAACGGGTCAGCGCTGAGCATAGCTGCTCTGAAGCTTGCTCGGAAGGATTCGATCTGGGCTATGGCTAACGAGGGAAATGAAGATATCGCCCGTGGGCAAGCGACTCCATTTGTCGTGACGGGAAGCGGTAAAGGCGACCTTTCCGCCTCTAGTTGCGACTAGGTGGAGGGCGTCCCACTTTAATAACACTTACGCAATGCGAAGTAATCAAGGGCCTTTTTCACTGAATATCCTTCAGTGGAATTCGGGAGGTGCTTCCGCCCTTAGCCTTCTATCTGGTAGAGATGCAGATGTTATAGTCCTTCAGGAGACGCGGTCTATCCGTCTCCCCCAGGATATTACTCGATTTATCCCTAAGCACATATACACCCACTTTACTCCTTACATAACCCCCCCTCACTCCTCTTCATCTCAAGGTCTTTTAACCCTAGTAAAAAGCTCCTTAAGATCATCCCTCCTATTAAACTACTCTTGTCCAGCCCTATCTTGTTTAGCTATATCACTTTGTAAGAACGGTAAGCGTATAAGCATAGCCAATGTCTATATTCGGCCAGGAGAAATTCACAAGAACCGTGACCTCCTGGATCAAATATTGGGGAGCGGTTATGACATGTTACTTGGTGACTTCAACGACAGAACTGGTCGTTGGATTAATGCAGCACTCCGCAGAGCAAGGATCGACTATCTTATTCATAAACCACCTTCCCCAACCTTTCATTGCTCTACAACAAATTCTCTCCTCGACATATTACTGCTACATAAGATGTGGTTGTTGAAACCCATTTGCACCGAGCAGTCGCGTCAACAACAGACCACCTCTCATGACCTAATTCGCTGGCGGCTAGAGGACGATACGTTGCTTAGAAGAAGGTTTCACTTTGACCCTATTAGAGTGGCCTTCTTTCAGGCAGCTATCCAACTCTTCCCCAGAATTGGAATTGAGAGTTTGACCGAATTTAATTCCTACCTCTCATCGCAAGCTACCGCGATCCTTTCGACTACCTATAAAGGTCGAATATACAATCCTACTCCAACAAAGCTCAAGGTCCTAGCTAAAATGTTACACCTTCCCAATCTCTCTGTTTCCGCCAGACATATCCTCTCGAATGAATATTGGAGCTCTAGATATAGGCTCCAGCTGAGCAGGGATAGGGCAAGCATTGCTCACCTAAACCCTTCTCAGGCTTCCTTCTGGAAGATATTCAAGAAGGAGAAGTTTGTTTGCTGGAAGGATAGAGCCTTGGTTTGGATTGGTAGCATAGGCCTTGACAAAGTTTTAGAGGAGTCACTTTCCTTACATAATTATGGAGCCACTCAATCTCCCCAACCAATCCCGCCTTGGTGTGACTTCAGGAGTAGGGACTTATCTGTTACAGATATCCTTAACTCCTGGGGACCACTCCCGGGCACCTCCAAATCCCACGCGCCACTCACCACTCGTGTCTGTCAGCTTTTGACATACAGTCAGAGAAAGGAGGTCGCCATCACAATGCTATTAGCCTCCCCGTCTGACATAGCGGAAATCAACATCAGCCGTCGAGTTTTTTTTACCTAAAAAGAGATTAATCACTTGTCCTAAAGATCTGCGGCCCATCTCGATTCAAAACGCCCTCATATCCATCTACGAGAAAGCGCTTGCGCGTAGAATCCGCGTTCATTTATGTAGGCGTAATTTGATCCCACCGAGTTTTCATGGGTTTGTCAAAGGGCGCTCGGTCCATTCAGCAATTGGTGAAGTGCATCAGTTTTGTCAGGATAATAGTCATCAGCTTGCTGTGGCTGTTTTTCTTGATTTTTCAGCTGCATTTGACCGGATCTCCATTCCCTTCGTTATCTCCTCTCTCAGGTCCCTCGGGTTGCCTGCGAGAATTGTTAACAGGGTGGAGATATTGCTGTACACCAAGCGGTTCTACTATGAAGACGACCCTGATGCGCGTCAGTTCTACCCTATTACAGGGTGTACCTCAAGGATCCCCACTTTCTCCTATCTTATATCTTGCTGCATCCATTGTATTATTCAAGAATTTTAAACGTGATCAACATCTAGTGGTATATGCTGATGATACCACAGCCTTGTTCTCTGGACGCAGGTGCAAAGATGTAATCTCTGACATCAGCCGTTTCTTTTTAAGATTAAAAGATCAGTTGCCCCCATCCAATCTTATTTTAAACTCCTCTAAATCACAGGTGGTAGTCTTTAATGGCGTTCCTGCCACCAAAAAGAAACTTAAGAGACTAGCACTCTCTGCACTCTCCTCCATTTTGCAGCATCAACCACTCCCCATCTTCACGAGTCGAGTAAAATATCTGGGGTTCACCGTTACGGTGAATTGGTCGGCGAAAGCTGACCTGGATAGACTTAAACGTATCCTGAAGAAAGCTAGGTGGGCTCTGAAACGGGCCCAGCATCTGTCATTGAATGGGATAACCCAAGTGCGCCTCTGGGGTACTTGGGCTATCTCGGGATTAGTCTTCTTCTCACGAGGACGTCCCCCAGAACAAAGACTAAGGTTTCTCAAGCTCCTCATCTCGAGATTACCAACCATAGTCCGCCTTGACTGGACCCTTAGGTGTGTGAGAGACCCCGAATGGTTCAGTCAGAGGGCGGCGCGCTGGTGTGGCCGAGAGGCTCAGATCCCTCTGGACCTGAGGCCGTGAATATAAGTTGAAGATTTCAAAATACACGTCGTGAACAGTTTCTATTTTAAGTTGTCTTTTGCATGTTTTGTTTATTAATATCAGTTATATAGTTATTAATAAAACCCTTATTTACTTATTATTCGATATGTTTGAAACACATCCAATGAAAAAAGCTGAATTTTAAAATGGATATTTATTGGCATTAAAATACTGTGAAAACTAAGTATTTTAGCAGTTTGGTTCAATGCACTTTGTAATGTAAAATTAATAGTTAGAATGATTTAAGCATAGCAGTACGATTAAAAACAAGCTGGCTAGCTATTTGCATGTAGATAAACTCTAGGATTTTGTTAGTTTGCCGTCTGTGTCCACAGAATACTTTATTTAAATGATACTTTGTGTCGATAAAGGCGATTGCATGCCTTAATGATTTGAATGTAATTTTTAAGTTTATTTTTTGAATAACTACTTTATTGGTGGTTTTAAAAATAAATTTAATTTTAAATATCATTTTAATAACTTCTTGCTTCTCTAAACTGCAAATCTACTTTAAAAGTGTGGTTTTTATTGATTTGCATTAAATGAGGTTACAGCGCAAACGACAATACGATAACGAAGTATCGTATAATATCAAACGACAATATGATAACGAAGTCTGCTCTGCTTGTAATCGAACTCCGGTTTTTGGCAAAATTCTTGATTATACAACTGTAGCTTGTAAGCTCCCGGAGAACAGTGTGAACCATTCAGCTCTTAAATTATATATATATATATATATATATATAATTTTATATCTGGATGTGTTAAACTGTGCTCCGGGAGCTAATAAGCTTCAGTTTCAAAATTGTAGATGTTGCCAAAAACCGGAGCTCGATTGCAAGTAGAGCAGACTTCCTTATCATTCCTAGACGAGCTGATGGTTGCCGGCAGCACTCATCAGTAGGGTGAACTACCATCAGTCGTTTCGGCTGCCTTGTGATATATTAAAAAGGCATTTTCGAGAATTTGCTAACTTGGTAGCCTGGGCATAGCCTCTTTAAACTAACCATGTGCTTTCCGGACCATCCTAATTTTATTCGGCAGGAATTTCACTTGCTGTCGTTGCTTGTTTTCTCACAGGATCCTTTGGAGGATACATTTTTATAATTTTATATCTGGATGTGTTAAACTGTGCTCCGGGAGCTAAACAGCTTCAGTTTCAAAATTGTAGATGTTGCCAAAAACCGGAGTTCGATTACAAGTAGAGCAGACTTCCTTATCACTCCTAGACGAGCTGATGGTAGCCGGCAGTACTTATCAGTAGGGTGAACTACCATCAGTCGTTTCGGCTGCCTTGTGATATATTGAAAAGGCATCTCCGAGAATTCGCTGACGTGGTAGCATGGGCATAGCCTCTTTAAGCAAACCACGTGCTTTCCGGATCATCCTAATTTAATCGGCAGGAAATTTTATTGCTGTCGTTGATTGTTTTCTAACAAGATCCTTTGAGGATACATTTCTATAATATAAGAGCTAAATGGTTCACACTGTTCTCCGGGAGCTTACAAGCTACAGTTGTATAATCAAGAATTTTGCCAAAAACCGGAGTTCGATTACAAGCAGAGCAGACTTCGTTATCACTCCTAGACGATCTGATGGTAGCCGGTAGCACTCATCAGTAGGGTGAACTACCATCAGTCGTTTCGGCTGCCTTGTGATATATTTCGGCTACCATCAGATCGTCTAGGAGTGATAACGAAGTCTGCTCTGCTCGTAATTGAACTCCGGTTTTTGGCTAAATTCTTGATTATATATATGAGGCACGAGAAAAACAAGTACGAGGCATAATAGTTCGTATCCCTTGATCCAATTCTCTTATTATCTTCTTTGTCCGATACAAGGTTACTTTCTTAATAGCTTTACTAACGGAATAATGCATATAGTCAAACGCATGTTTAAAATAAAAGAGAAATACTCATGCTTATTGATTCTGATTGAATACCAATTGATTAGAATATGTTAAACCCTCTGCAACTTCTACCTATCTTTTATACGAAGCTACTCTCTGTAAGGCTTTATCAGCAGCAATCGTGAATATATTTGAGGATTTCTCTTTGCTATTTGACTCTGAATGAATGCAAATTGATAAGAAAAGGACGCTACCTTTGCACCTAAAGAGAGAAGACCTCTTATATTAAAGTATTCTAAATCATAAAGGTTTGCTAAAAATAGGTGTTTTCGCCTTCTATTTTCGATATCTAATTTCCAGTTCTTTGGTACACAATCGTAATTTTATAGTTTCATAACTTTGTTAATAAACATATTTATCATTTTTACTGCGAGGATAAATTCTTATGTTTTCCAGCAGCATTATTATATTTATCTTAAAAAAGAGAAATATCATCCGCAATTCTAAGCATTTTGTCAGATGTAAAGTACTAAGAATAACCATAATTAAAGAAAGTAGTAAACCCTAGGAATGAATTCAATTCAATTTATTCAAGATCCTTTATTTTTTTGATAAAAAAGGATCTTGAATGAATTGAATTGAATTAACTTAAGTACCTTTTCTTATCCCGTCTTATGGAACCACACAGTTTCTGTCTCCAGTTTGACATTTTACTCCCCATTTCACATTGCTACTATTTTATTGAATAGTTAGGTGATGATTGAAAGCGATTAAATCTGCTTTGTAAATCGCTATGCGTAAAAAGCTGTTTAGGAGTATTCATCTCGTTCGTTAAGCCGAAGAATCTTGCTCTCCACATTTTTTCTTCAGTTTAAGCATCTTTTTGATATATTTGGCTTATATCGAATGATTTTTGTAAAGGAGTTTGCTTAACTGCCAGATAGTATCAAATATTTTATTGATGGTTGTGCACGCGCTGAACATGCAATGTTTTAATCTTACCTATACATTAAACATTAGTATTTCCTTAATATTTGCATTTGAATTGCATTTAATCTCAGTTCATTTCAGTAACAAAAAGAAAAAGGGAGCAAGTGTTCTATTGTTAATTGAAAATTTCGAATTTTTTAATTTCATCAAAGGAAATACGTCATTAGCGAGTATTTAACTTCGTTGTTTATTGGGTCGCGGAATAGAGGATGAAACCAGATAATATTTGAGTTCCTCTTGATGACCTCTAATCCTTATTCTGATAAAACGTATGTTCTTTATTAGTTCATTCATAAAAATTGACATTTTAAATTTCGATTTTTTATTTTAACTTGATATAAATTTAAATTGTATAAAATCTTATATAATTATTTATTATTTATCTTTATAGGTTTCTTCGTTTTCTTATAATTTTACAATATTATTAAAAAACAATGTTTAAAAGAATCACAAGTCAAATAAAAATTGACCAATAGTTTTTTTCACCATCACATCCACAACGCAAGCAGCGTTCTCTTGCTGGACAGCTACGCTCAAACGCTTGATCACGTAGCTACTTGCTTTTCCGCTGACTGTTGTACTTTTAAGCATGCCGGTATTGCGTGCAATGAAGTCTTTTGTTGATGGGCCGTATGCACCGAATGTTTCGATCGCAACCGGATGAAATTCGTATATTCTCTGCTCGATGCATGCATACTTTGTGGTTTTCCGTGTTTCGGCGAGTCCGGTCACATCTCCGGCATCGGCAGCAGCATGCATAGCGTATCTAGCGGCCGTAGTATTTGGACATGAGAAGTCTCACAACATGTGGCTGCCGACTGTCCATAACATTAACGAACAACCATCGGGACGCTTGCCATCGTCACGCTCAAGTCCATTCGGCTCTAAGCGGCATGATATTTCAGCGCTACAGAGCGATTGTTTCAGTAGCTTGTTTATCTTTGCATGTCGAGAATGTCGCAATCTGCTCTGTTTACAGTCAAGTGTGTGGTGGCCGAACACATCTTAATTGTCGCCACACATGTGAACTCTAGCGATGGGAACACCTAGCCGCATGCCAACCGATATTGTAAAAGTTGTGTCCTCCATGCGGGTGCAAACCGCTGTGATCGGGAGTGTCTACAGAAAGGCTCCAGACTCAGGTGTAGACACGGGGAACAAGCGGGATCTGTCCATCGCTGTCCCACAATTATGTAGACATTGAAACTTGGCCACTGTCGTAGCTCGGTCTATCGTCTTTGACTGTTTAGGTCCGACGGAACCGAAGACAACGAACAGGACGACCATTGTTTAATCGCGATTGCGAAAAGTGGATCTGTCCTACCATACGTATTAAGACTGCATATCCCTAGCAGCCATCCCGTCAGATCGTTTTGTCTGAACAGAGATGATCAAAATGCTGAAATGGCCGTTTTGCTAGCAAGGGATATTCTAATTCAACCGAGATTGATTGGTAGAGTGGCCTGGGACAGGTATGTGCGGTTTATTTTAAGTTCAGGACACTCGACAGTATAGAGTGTAACACATCATCGTGATCATTTAATCGAGTGCTCAGAAAACAAACGCAGTATCGCAGTAGGTACGACATCTTAGGAAGGCTTAGGCATCGACGCAGAAGAATCAATGCGTCCTGCCGGGCTAAACATGAAAGAATCTCTCGTGCTGAGCGTAACTTTTCTGTTGCTGAGTCCAATGCGGCATTCAACGAAGCCACGGTTCCACGGGCACTCCTAGCAAATATGCATCCTTAGGCTCCACAACTACAGCATCCGGTAGGACTGAAAGAAGAAGACCCTGAACGGCTGGGTCATGGGTGATGAACTCGCTTTAGCGGTATTTAGTTTCAACCCCATCCGAGAGCGGGTCCATATTTTCGAAGGTGCCCACTCGTTGTAGCTGCGAATAATCAAAAACAGACAGTGCAGCTCGCTTGGCGAGCACGTTTCCGCTGCCGAAACATAGAGGGAACAGGAGAACACTCTGTATTCACCCCTGATTGTACATGACCAGACCGACCATTCGGTTGTTCGACTACTCGATTCAGCCCTGATGACACGGCCCGAAGTAAATCACCAGCAGTATCCGAGATGGCAACGGTATTGGTTCGAGTCGACCATTCGGTTCAAGACTCAATTCGGGAACATCGACAACTGTGTGGCGCGATAAAAGACAATGTGCAATCGATTTAGACGCCACATTAAAACTGTGAGGATCGACGCAGGAGAATCTCGACGGCGGAGTTGAATCGTCCATTATTCAGATTAATGATTTTACAATATACAAAACAACAAAATATTACCAAAGATTTATTTAAACTATTAAGCGAAAGTTTTTTGTGGATAATAAACAATATGCTTTGTATTTGAATAAGGTACACTAAATAATCAAATTTCATCATAGGAAATACGTCATTAGGGCGTATTTGACCCGTTGCTATGTTTGGTCGAGGAAAAGGGGCTAAAATATGATATCATGCCAGTTTTTCTTAATGACTTCTAATCCTTATTTTTATACATCGTCTGCTATTTATTAGTCAATTCATAAACATTGACTTATTTTGAATTTCAATTTTAAATTTTAACTTGATATAAAAATAAATTTCATATAATCTTATATTATTTATTATTTATCTTTATTTATATATTGTATAAAATACGTATACTCAGTAATGCTATTTAACGATTTTCTGTTTGATTTTATTGTTATAGTAACAAAGTTCAAATTATGTATCTAATAAATTATTTAAATGATTTCGAAGAAAATCAATATCGTTACAAATTGTTGCAATTCTTAAAATTTCATTATTTAATGTATTTTATTTTATATTATATGGTATGCATTAATGATCATGCAAGAATATGTTTCTTGTAAATTTAAATATGTCATATTTATCATATAAATTAAAAGTAGTTTTAATTGATGTTAATATAATGTTCATATCTAGATATATACCCTCTTTATCATCAATATTAGTTTTATTAAGAATAAGGCTACCTGGATAAATTTGTTCGCTTATTGAATAAAAATTGTTAGAGTTAAATACACATATATCATCAATGTATCGAAACATATATTTCATATATTTATATTGTTTAGATTTAGTTTTTTACACAGTTATGAACAAATTCATATTCTATAAAGCTTAAAAATAAGTCAGCTGTAATTGGGATGCTATTACCTATTATTGAAACACATTTTATTTATCTAAATATAAATGTCACTTCCTTTAAATAATTGATTTATTAAAATATTTAAGGATTCTAATAATTCGATTATTTTTATTATATCTAGATATACACCTTCTTTATCATCAATATTGGTTTTGTTAAGAATAAGGCTTTCTGGATAAATTTGTTCACTAATTGAATAAAAATTATTAGAGTTAAATACACATATATCATCAATGTATCGAAACATATATTTCATATATTTATATAATTTAGATTTATTTTGTAAACAGTTAGGGCCAAAACAGTTAGGCAAGTAAACTTATTTATTTGAGATATACTATTACTCCGTAGAATTTAATTTTGTTTGTCTAAATAAAAGATGATATACGATGATAATATATTAATAGATAATATACTACGTATAAGAATAAAGATCAGATGTCATAAGTAGGAACTGCTATGTTACCAGATTTATGTCCATATTCTTAGACCCAACATAGCAGCAGGGCCAAATGCATGCTAATGACGTATTTCATTTGATGAAATTTGATTATCTAGTGTGCCTGATTCTAATACAAAGCATATTATTTACTATCCATAAAAAATTTGTGCAATAAACAATTTAATTTTTTTAATTTTTAAATTTTTATAAACTGTTATAAATTTTATCTAAATTTTTGTTATTAGGATTTACGGAACAGCATTTGTGAAAGTGGAGAACTGAAATTCGAGAAATTTGAATTCTAGAAAATTGTGAAATTTCTCAAATGTAGCATTTGAGAAATGTTATATTTTTTGGTACTTACATAATAAATATCGTGAGATTTAAAATTCTTCAAAATTGTGTCAATTTCAATTTATTTTTAATTCATAATTTATTAATAATTTATAATTTATTTATCAATTTCAATTTAGAATTCCTCGGGCAAGTGAATTATAGAAAACGCATATTTATCTAATACGAATTTCTTTATCACTTTTGTCAATATCGGGTTCGTCCTTGCAAATCAATCGTTCGTCCGATGTCAAGTCAAATATGCGATGATGTCTACGCTTAATGTAAGTCCATCGAATGCAGATTCCGATAATAGTGACGATCAAAACGGCAACAGTGATAATCATTAGCAAAATATATCGAAGTGATTGAGCTGCATCTAATTTCAAATAAGCTCAGTAGAAAAGTAAAAATTTAAATTAACTTTTTAAATTCAATTATTGAAATAGTCAGATCTAACAAATTTCAAGATAATTACTTGAAATTCCTTAGATATTGAATATGCACTAAGGCTATAAACTTTTGAACACAAGTTTGTTGGATCTCGAATAATTAATAAATGTTAATTCAAAAATGTACAATGTTTCATAATTAACATAATCTCTAAATTATGGTGTTTACTTGCAAGCAACATTAAAGCAATTAAAGATTTGTTTGATAAAAAGAAGCAAATTTACCAAAGTGCAAAATCTCATTTGTTAAACGTTTAATTGTGTAATATAATAAAAATACATTTATATAGAGTATTAATTTAAAGAATAAAAATAATTAAGGACAAAGTTTGACCATTTATAGAATATAAAATGCATTACAGCGTTAAAATTTCATATTTTTATGATTACTGTTCAAGTTTGTGAGTTACATTTAAAAATCTACGCTTTTTTATTCCAGAAATGTAAATATTAAATAAGATTGCTTTATTAAAAAGTAAATTGAATTTGGGGGAAGAGAATAATTTATCTTAAATATATGGGAACAGATTTATTTTTGCCCAGTCGATAATTTATTCTGGACGGTTTTTTTTATAATAATTTCAATTTCGGAATGCACTGCATCTGTCACTTGAATACTTTATGATATAGTTTTATCCGTAAGAATTTTATAGAACAATAATGTTACATACCACGCGAACATACAAAACTCGATACATTGTTGATATCAGGTAGTTTATATGTTGTACGAAGAGATGTCAGAAACGATCTATTATTTAAGCGTTTCTCTAGATTATCTAGCAAACATTAAAAAAAATTATTAATTCTTAACTAATAATTTGGTACCAATATTTGCTGGGAGTGAAGTGATATTTGCTGTTCTAGAAAGCACGGCATCCTGTCTAGAAGTCTTTAGAACTTGACATTGATAAATTCCCGAGTGTAATTTGCTTGAAAAATTTGTAATGATAAGATTAAACTTGCCTATAAAACAAATCAATACAAAACTTAAAATTTTATGTAGTAGGCCAACAAATGTATCTATATTAGACTTTAGAAAAAATGTGCCGATTGCTTTAATTGATGCCAGAAGAGAAAGCACAGATTAAATAACAAACTGAATTTATTAAAAATTAAAAATAAAAATTAATTACTCAAATAATACCATTCCACGTGAATTTTTGAAATTATAAAAGCCAGACGCGGAAGAACAACGAATAGCACTGCTAGACGCCGTTTGGTCATCACTATGACTCTTCAGCGCCAGTTCCCTCCCACTGCTGGATGCAGAGGAGGACTAGTACCAGCTCCCTCCCTCTGCATCCAGCAGTGGTAGGGAACTGGCACTGAAGAGTCAGCGATGATGAAAAAGTATCTAGCAGTGCTATTCGTTGTTCTTCCGCGTCTGGTTTATATGATTACAAAAATTCACGCGGAATGGTATCATTTGAGAAATTATTCTTCATATTAGAAGTAAGCCGATATATAGATACCTTGCACTGGCATTTGCCAGTGCTCTTGCGCTAATGATCCTATTTAGTGAAGCAGTATTGCTAATTCAGCACTCAATGATGATGTCACTAGAAATTTTCTAGTGTATCATTCACGTGATTCTTTGATAGAGCCGTCTGCTAGTCCTCCTCTGCATCTAGCAGTGGGAGGGAACGGGCACTGAAGAGTAAATGTGATGATGAAACGGCATCTAGCAGTGCTATTCGTTGTTCCGCGTTTGGCTTATATGATTACAAAAATTAATTATTAAAATAGAAATTTTGAGACTTAAAAATAACAACCGATTTCGATGTCGAGGATTTGTATTAAAAAAGTTAACAAATTTATCCATGTAGCCTCATTCTTAATAAAACCAATATTAATGATAAATAAGGTGTCTATATGGATATAAACATTAAATTAACATCAATTAAAACTACTTTTAATTTATATCGTAAAGATGACATATTTAAATTTACAAGAAACATTTTTGCATGAGCATTCATGCATACCATATAATATAAAATATAATACATTAAATAATGAAATTTTAAGAATTGCAACAATTTGTAATGATATTGGCTTTCTTCAAAATCATTTAAATAATTTAATAGATGCATATTTTAAACTAGGTTACTATAAAAATAACATCAAGCAGAAAATAGTAAAATATATAAATCAACACAATAATATAAAGAATAAATTTAAACTCTTAAGTGGCAAATTTTTATGGATGGATAATAAATAAAATACTTTGTATTAAAAGGGGATACTATTGAATCAAATAATCATTTGGCCCCGCTGCTATGTTGGGCAGATGAGTTAGGGGCCGAAACCTGATAGCATAGCAATTCCTCCTGATGACCTCTAATTCTTATTCTGATACAACGTCTGTTATTTATTAGTCAATTCAGAAAAATGACGTTTGTTTTAAATTTCAATTTTTTATTTTAACTTGATTTAAATTATAGAAAATCTAAAAACAATTATTAATTTTATTATTTAATTATTAAAATTTGATTTAGCATTATTATGTTTTGTTTAGTTTATAATTATATTAGATACGTAGACTCAGTTAGCTGATTTGATTGTATAAAATCGTATAATTATTTAGTATTTATCTTTATTTTAAATATATTTATAGTATAAAATACGTAGACTCAGTTATCAAATCTCATGAAGTAATGCATGTTAGATGTGGTAAGATGTATTGAACCGGATAAAGTTAAATATAAGGATATGCCTCTTTCAAGAAAGACCAATAACTTATCGATACTACAAATTGGCATGTGATGTAGCAGAAAAACGTTATTCAAAAAGAAAATGTTTATTATCCATAAGCTTTGGAGGAATCAACAAATTCCACTTATTCATGAATCCAGCACGAATCCACAGATTCGTGCTGTAACGGAAGAATTTCAATTATATGAACAAATGTTTGGTATAAAAAAATAAAATATATAGACTCAGTAACAATATTTCACGATTTTCTGTTATTATATTTTTATAGCAACCTAGTTTAGTATTCTATTAAATAGATAGTATTCTATGCATCTATTAAATTATTTAAATGATTTTGAAAAAAAAACAAATCGTTTCAAATTCTTGCAATTCTTTAAATTTCATTGTTTAATGTATTATATTTTAAATTATATGGTATGATGAATGCTCATGTAAAAATATGTTTCTTGTAAATTTAAATATGTCATCTTTACGATATAAATTAATAGTAGTTTTAGTTAATGTTAATTTAATGTTCATATCTAGATATACACCTTCTTTATCATTGATATTGGTTTAATTAAGAATACGGCACCTGCAAAAATTTGTTCACTTATTGAATAAAAATCGCTAGAATTAAATACACGAAACATATATTTCATATATTTATATTGTTTAGATTTAGTTTTTACACAGTTATGAACAAATTCATATTCTATAAAGCTTAAAAACAAGTCAGCTATAATTGGGCTACTATTACCACCCATTGGAACACCTTTTACTTGTCTAAATATAGATGTCCTTACCTTTAAATAATTTTGATTTATCAAAATATTTAAGGATTCTATTAATTCAATTTTATCCATATATTTATATTTACTTGATGGTTTAATTTTTGTTAGATTGGCGTTATATTTATTATAGCTATTAATTGATATTAATATTGATATTACTTTGATATTAATTAATACTTTTATTTAATTAATAATATTTTTTAATTATTTATTATAATATAAATAATTAATTATATTATTTATTATGAATAATACTCAATTAGCTGATCTGATTTATTCGTAATTAAATTCAAAATATCAACGAATATTAGTAATTAGAATATGCTTGTCTAGTTTTGTATTTTACATAAATTTAATTATGAATTTAATTTGGTATTTTCGGAAATGCGCATTCTTTTTATGTTGAAATTTTTGATAAAATTTAAAACCCTAATTCAATTCTGAAGTCAATTATTGAATAGGTTAAAATTACTGCCAATGTTCGACTTTAATAGAAATTAATATGTTATATTTAAATTAAAAGTTTGTTAATTTTATAGAGAACAAAGGCTTGTTTAAGAAAATAGTATTTAATATAATTAAATATAGGTAAATATTTTTTTATTTGAGATCTTTATATTTGCCGTTTCCGCTTTTTGTCATGTGAAGATAAAGTATTAACTACAACTGATAAAAACACAATAATTCACAAAATAAAGTTCCTTGAGATAAGTTTTAACCATAAATTTTAACTTTCGATTGGGTCAATCAAACGTAAGCCAGTGTCCACTAATACTGGACACTAAACAACCATTTTGTGGTTTCATCGCAGAATTTACAATTACAAAGGCCATGTATCCGTGTATTGACGCTCTGACTACCATAGCTTTACTTTTTAAATTTGGTTGAGTCCAATTTCAAAAATATTTGAATTTTTGAAAAACATTTTAAAAATTTTGAAAAACAATTTAAAAAAATTGCGGGGTGTTAATAAAATCAAATTATAATTCGTTAAGCTTTCTGCTGAAGATAGTTATTAGTTTGAATTTTTGTTTTCACAAGCTTGAGAATTTGTAAATTCAAATTTATAAAAGAAACAAATTTTGACGTTATTTTGTTCGATAAGACAAGTTTTAGCTATTGAATACCATCGAAATTCTGGAAGTTTTTGACCTTCGTATTGTTCCAATAGGTTTGTATCCCGCATGTATCGATAGGTGCTAGCATGACATTAAATAAATGCATCGCACCATCTATGGACAATCTTGACAGTTGACGATATGCATGCATATATTCTATTACGAATAGAATGTGCTTAGAAAAAGGCAATTCCTGTGTAAGGATTATTCCCTAGTATTTAAATTCGTTTATAAATTCTAATGATAAATTATTGTATGCCAGAATATCTTTTTTGCAGTTGTCTACCTTTTCTAAATTTAATAATCTTTGTCTTCTTTAATCTTCAGTTCGTTATTGTTTCTTTATCTAATATGTTTCTGATATAATCTTTATCTAATCTTATCTAATATATTTTTTGATAAATATTTTATTAAAATATTTTTTATCTAACTGATAAGTTATCCTGAAGATGTTATAAGTTCGATAACAAAATATTGTCTAAAAACTGATCGTTTTGTTCCATTAAATTTACAAATTAAATTTACTGCTGCCTACGTAGCAACGAGTATATTAAATGCTCCCGAGAACAAAAATAAGAAATTGTCGTAATACATATAAGCCCGACGCGAAAGAAACACAAATGCCGTTTCGTCATCACAATGACTCATCAGTACCAGATCCCTCCTACTACTGGATGCAGAGGAGGACTAGTGCTTTTTAGCTAATGATCCTATTTGGTGAAGCTGTAGTGCTGATTTAGCACTCTATGATGACGTTACTATAAATTTTCTAGTATATCATTCCCATTATTCATTCATTGATTGCCGTCTGCCAGTCCTTCACTGCATCCAGTAGTGGGAGGGATCTGGTACTGATGAGTCATTGTGATGACGAAACAGCAGTTGTCTTTCTTTCGCGTCGGGCTTATATGCATTACGAGAAATTCACGCGGAATGGTATCATTTGAGTAAATTCATAAAAAATTGTCGTAAAACCTTTTGATTGTGACATGCATTTAATCAGTACGTTCATGATAATCAAAGCGAAATTTAATTAATACGACGGGGTTACTTGAGAAAAATAAAATATTTCCAAACTACAATGTTAATTTACATAAGCTACTTTTCTCAAATCATTAGCTTTGTCGAAACATCAAATAACATATTTACCTTCACACTCATCGATAAGAGTGCTGTAGTGATTATCATATTTTAGGTGACGGATGCAGTCCTTCTCCCATATTGTAACAGGTCTCGGAAATGTACAAAAGTAATTGACACACCATACCACCTTGCCTTCTCTATTGATCACCTTACAACTTACAGTAGCGTTGTGATTCTCCTGAATTTGGCTATCTTCTGGATGTATTACAATATCTTGTTTTCCGAAACCTATAACCAAAATTAGTCTTGGACAATAATTTTTTATTTTATAACAAGACTCATTGTAGGTTATAACATTAAACTTTAATCTATTTTAAATTAATAATTAAATTTGATTGAATATAATTTTTATTAAATAATTATCAATTAATATTTAAATTATTTACAAAGATGTTTTTGATATGTTTATAAAAAATGTTAGTGACCAGAAAATATTTTTCTCATCGCTTATTTTTATTAATTGATTTTAATATTAATTAAAATTAAATAATATATAGATTATATTTGGACTCGTCCTTCTACGACTTCCTTCTGCTGGCAATCAAGACATTTGGCGCTATCGGACTAAGCATCGCTGTTTCTTGTTAAGAATCAGGAGAATGCTAATCGCGGCAACAAATGATCATCTAGTCGCCACGCATTTCGCACAACGCTTAAGTTGTGCATTGCAGAAAGGAAACGATTGATATTTTTATAAAAAGTGTTATTAAAGTGTACAGAAAATATGGTTTTGTCGTTTATTTTTATTAATTTTAATTAAAATTAAATAATATTTAAATTATATGTTTAATTTTTGAATTTTCTGAAAATTCATTATATTGAATTTTCCGTTATAAGTTGATTGTTTACTCTTATGTTTTAATTTAAGATTGAACAGGAAAAAGTAAAATAAATTGTTCTTTAAGCTTTATCAAATTCTCGATAGCTAACCGCTATCAATAGAACAATAAATGTGTTATTCTATATTTTCTTATTATGATGACAGCCAGCTATCGAAAAATTGATCATTTTTATTAAATAGATATTTTTACTCTTACCTGTTCAATTAAAAAAGTAAAATTATATTTTATATGCCCAAGCCGAAAGGTGGAGTGGCTTTAATAAATCACTACATTATTATTATTTTAGTAACTACCGCTACACCGAACATAAAAGCGGGGCCAGATGCATACTAATGACGTATTTCCTTTGATAAAATTCGAATATTTAGAGCATATCATTATAATACAAGAGCGTTATGTTTATTATTTATTATTTATTTAATAATAAATAATAATCCTTTAATTTTTTCGCTTTATAGTTAAAATTTATTTTTTATGATATTTTGTTGATTTATATATTGTAAATTTAATATTTTAATAATATTTTGTTGATTTAAACTTCTCCTAATATTAGAAATTGAAATAAAATAAAATTCTTGCTTATATATTATTATACAAGCAAGAATGTATTAATTTCAAGTGCATCTCATTTCAAGAATTTTCATTCTGTTGAATTTAAAATTTATAATTTTTCTATAAACGAAAGGAAATTTAATTGAAATTGAAGTAATGATTTTTATCAGATTTTAAAATAAAATTTTTGAAATAAGAACTTTCTACACAATTTCTTAAATTTAAATTATAATTTTTTAGTTTCGTAAGCAGCTGAAAACGAAAGAAAATAAAGTTGAAGTAGTTGTTTTTATCAGCTTTTAAAAAATAATTATTGAAATATAATTTTTTCTACGATTTATTAAATTTTAATTATATTAGATGACTGAATTTACGTATTTTATACTACATATAAATAAAAATAAAGATAAATAATAAATAATTGTATAAGATTTTATACGATTTATATTTATATCAGGTAAAATTTAAAATTGGAATTTAAAATACGTCAATTTTTACTTATTGACTAATAAATAACATACAATGTATTCGAATAAGGATTCAAGGTCATCAGGAACTATAATGCTATCAGATTGCGGCTACTATTTCTCGAGCCAACATAGTAGAGCCAACATCATATATAAAACAATAAGACGTATTTTGAGTCACCTTGTGTAACCTAGCAACTATTCTGAATGAAGTATCCACTGGTCGTTCCGATACGTTGCTTAAGCGTCTAAGGCTTTCGCTCTTGAAGCAGAGCATTTGCTGTGCAAACCATATAATATTAGCTTATAAAACATCATTCAAACGAAGAAATTATTTAAAAAATTTAGTATAAAATATATCGCTTTACCTAAGCGATCTGATTATATTAATGGATTCTTTATGATGCAAATATGTTTTGTTTTGATACCTGATGTGTGGCTGAGTGTTCTACACCCAATGAGTGCGAAAACGCATAGGTAAAATAACTTTAAAAGGCCAAAGATATTCATGAGAAATTTCCATATCTTCAAGTTTTTACATAGCAGATAGATATCCATTTATAGCAATGCGGTGTGCTTAACTTTAGTGTGGGAATAAAGTTTTGATTTCTTCTATTCTCGCCAACTTCCTTTTACAGCTAGCTTCTGCAAAGTTGGATATTTGCAAAACTTTGCGAGAAGACATGATCAACTATAAATTATGTCTAACACACTATTTGAAGTAAAAGATAATCTCATTAACAACTGTACTCAAATTTTATAGCCACAATATATTTGTAAACAAAATAATAAAATCATATTAATAATTTTTAAAATGTAACAAAACTGGAAAAATAATAAAAGTAAATTAGTTTTTCGCGGTAGTCTGCAGCTGGTTACCAATCGCGCTAGCATGTGAGTAGCCTAGCCAGTCTGTGTCCGGTGCTGTGACGGATCGGCTGATCAACGTGTCGTCGACATCTAAGTGATCGCTCACATGCGCGCAATTTGTTGCGTGCAGGTCCTCCGCAAGACTGACGTCCACAATACGTCGACAATAAGCAGGATCATCCACACCTATGCAATCATTGAAGAGTCCGACAAATCCTCGTCCGTAGTATGTCGGCATTGGGGGTTGTCGAAACATTCGACGTTACCTCTACCCCACCACGAATCTTCGTCTGGAATGCTTTTCAAGAGTGCTTTGGCGTTTCCCCTCATGAGGGCCACAGAGATTCGCTGGAATAATTCTTTAGCTACTTTCAAATAAGAAACATTTTGGTGGACAGCAAAGTAGCGTGATATTTTGCGAATGAAATTTTAACCCTCTGTGTTTCATACGTTTCAACAACATAAATAATAAAACAACATAAAATTAATTATTAATTAATAATTAATTAATTATTAATTAATTAATTAATAGATAGATTAATTAATATTAATTAATAGATAAATATTATTCCTGCTGTAGATAAACTTCTATTTCTAGGTATTCACTTCGACAATAACCTGCATCTCGATCCCTTCATTCGTGATAAAACTAGGTCTTCAAATCTTCTTCTCCGTGATATTCGTCTCGTCAGAAATTCTCTAGATTTTAGTTCTTGTAAATCTCTTATCTCCTCCCTTCTTTTCACACGTATTGATTACTGTCTTAGCCTTTCTCGTCTTCTCTGCAAAGTCATCCCTTAAACCTCGTCAGCGCCTTATTAACACTGCTGTGCGCATCCTTTTTCGACTTCGTAAATTCGATCATATATTATCAGTGTGATATCACACTAATATCTGCCTATTTATCAAAACTTGGATGGCTAAGTATTAAACATCACTTTCGTTTTCGTCTGCTTTGCCTGACTTATCGCCTTCTCCATTGTAATTCTCCTTCTTATCTCTATCTGCCAACTCTAAGTGAATCTCGCTATCTTTCTACTCACCTAAGTTTATGTGCTTCTCTTCTGCTACACGTACCTCTTCACTCAACCAACTTCGGCCGTCGATCCCTACATATCGCTGCTCCTCTCCTTTGGAATTCCTTACCTAATGATCTGCGATCATCATCCTCGCTCCAAATTTTCAAAAAGCAAATAAAATCGATGCTACTAAACGATTAACTTTTTTTATCTGTTTCGCTTTTGTGGGCTTGTAAGCACACAGTCTGTGTGCATTTGCCACATTAAAAACTTTCCTTTAACAAAAAAATATTCACATTTTGTTTGTCCAACAAAATGTAAAAGTATGAACTTCTGATCGAAGTGATGATAAAAACATGATCATGATGTTGGTTGTAAACCTATGATGAACCTTTGGTCATCGATACTATAGGTATATATGGAACAACCATATTTAAAAATGAAATAATTTATTTTTATTTAAAAAATGTCAGCGAAAGACTGGTGGCTTTCACATTTTAAAAAATATGAAAGAATTATGCAACAAGTTTAAAATAGTCTGAAATATTTAAGCTTTGTAAATCATTCTCATATAAATTAATAATTTCAATTATAATTTAAAATTAAAATTAATAATTTATCAATAATAAAATAAAAAATATTAAAATAAAAACAGTATTCCTGAATAACAATTTCTCTTTTCTTCAACATCACAAAGAACTTATTAGTTCTACATTATTTCTAGAGGGATCATATCCTGATATCCATCACCATGCAACGACTTTACGAGTCGTTGGATGGTAGCCTATCCTAGAGTGGGCAGATTATCTAAAGTGGGCCCTAAAACGTGCCCAACGTATATCATTAAGAGGAAATGCTCGGGTGCGTCCTATTTGGTCCACTTGCCCAATCACGGGATTAGCAATTTTTCCAAGAGGACGTTCCCCTGAGCAAATACAAAGGTTTATGAAGTTTCTTACGTCTAGACTACCGAGCATTTCCTCTTAATGATATACGTTGGGCACGTTTTAGCGCTCACTTTAGATAATCTGCCCACTCTAGGATAGGGTGGGCGCGCCTCAATTGGATCATCAGGTGTGTGAGAGACCCTAAGTGTTTTAGTTGAAAAGCGGCGCGTTTGTATATGCTGGTGAGATCTTATCCCACGTCGTTACGACGGGTGATTTAGATGACGGTATGAATTAATAGCGAAATCATATCCTGCTATCCATAAACCTGCAACGACTTTACGAGTCGTTGCTTTATTTTATTTGCATTTAAATCTTTTATTTCTCCATTTGTGGTACTTCTGGCAGTTGATGAATATAGTTGATCATATAGTATCCTGAAAATCAGGAAATTTGTCCTAAGTAAAAAAATATTTTTAACTAGTCTCAAGTAAAACAAAATTGGACATTAGTTCATTATTATTTGCGTTTACTTTGTAGTTGGATAATATGTAATGTCATTTAAGTATCATGCTTTTTTAGTAACATAAAAAATTGTTATTTTTCTGTAATTCTTCCGGACGTCCCTGATAGCCATTAACGTTTATCACGCAATTTTTTTAATAAATTTATTTATAAAAATATAATGATTTATTTATATTATATAATAACATAATTATATAGATTTGTTTCTAAAATAATAATTAAATATTGGAATTTCTTCGGTTTTCCTGTTGCAGAATTTTTTATATTCAAAAACATATTGAAGTGTTTTTGATGTGTTCTTTTGTGCTGAAAATGATAGCCGATGCTATTGAAAATAGGATAATCCAAAATTATAAAAACAGGCTTATCCATTTAATCGATAATAAATATAAATTAGTCAACATGTAATTTACAACATTAAAATTCAATTTAATTAAAGTATATTACAATCACGCTGAAATAGATTATGTATTTTATGTATTTTGTTAGAATCGACGTTATCGAATTCATTGAAACTGTTTAAAATCGACGTATTATTTAGGTACTCTACTAGGTGATTAACTAATATCGTTGCGATCAATTCAATTGTCACAAATTCCGTTTTTAAAATGGTTTTTTAAAAAATTTCATAATTTGATCTCTGGCGTGCAAAATACACATTTTTTATTCGAGGTTGTTACGATCCCAAAATCATTGCTATTGACAATGAAATTTTATTTTACACCAATTTATTTGGTCGTGATGCTTTTTCGAAAGTATTTGTTCGACACTACATATTTTGCTAAAAACACGAGAAGACAAGTTTTAATTACATAAAAACGATGCCTAGCTTGAAAAATACGATACAAATGAAACAGTCGTTTCAACTAGCTTCCTTAATCTTAGGTTTAATCGGCTCCGTCTTAACGGTTATTAGCTGCTCCATAGCCCTATATTCTCTTCACGATACTGATGAAGATTTTACCATGGGCATTTATATCATAACTCTCATAATGTCACTGTCCGTACTTGCAACGATAAGTGTTCAGTTGGTGTTATGTTTCAAGAATATTACATATTCATTCACCTACTATATAAATACATCAATGGTCATATTCTGCACACTTTGCATGTTCTTGATGATCATTGGACTGCGCGAGGATTACACACAAATACGAAACAATGAAGAAGAACCATCATCTACGATGGTATTGTCTTATTATGTTTTGCTTCCGTCATGTGGTTGTCTACTTATGAACTTGGCCTTCTGTATTCAAATAATGACATCAGATGCGTTTTGACATAAAGTGGTAGAAAGCAAGCAGCCAACGTTTTATAAGAAAGCAGTGTATTTAACAACAAAACTATCATTTATCTTACTCTCGTTAAAGTATTATAACGTTTATTAAAGATAAATTTGTTTTCTTTTCAGTCAACGAAACCTTTTGTGATTTTCTTAAGCTAAAAAGCATCTGATAAATTTTTCATTTATAACATGAATTATATTATATTATATTCTATGAAAGTTAAAATATAAAAATATCAATTATTAAATTTTTTTGAAGTCTTTTGTGTATTGAATAAATTATCCGAAATTATACAATATATTATTTATATATCATCTTAATTAATTTATTATAACATATGCTATATTATATATAACATAAGTTTATAAATTAAGCTTATAATGTTTAAAATTACAAATGCTGCTAAATAATATAACATATAAATAATATCAAATATTAACCATTCTTTTTACATATAAATGGATTACCTTCAAGTTGGTTCCGTCACTTAAATTAAAGGTATATTTACACGATTCGTTTCAACAAAAACGGCCGAAAGTAGAGAGTGAAGCTAGCAAGCATCTAGATATCAAACGAGCCAAAGTCAAACTTATTTTCGCTCGTATATTGTTGATGATAATGATAATTGAATATTAATTATAATTTATAATAATTTTATAATGATTTAATTTCTATTTTATTTATAAATATCAATAAAAGATTTAATGAATGTATTCAAAGAAAACTCATTTTAGAATATATACGATTTCTTTAACTCAGAGCATTTACAGAAAGAAATTGCATCAAGATTCCTACTGTGTCTACTATCCCTTACAAGTGATATAATCTAAAACCTGGTTGTTTTGTAGTCTGTAAAAATTTGATTATTGAAACATATATTGTTGTTACTAGGATCGATTAGAACACTCTAAAATGCGGGGCATTTGCAACAGCTGCAAGACATTTGCTTATATTAATTAATATTATTATTCTGATTTAAAGAATTGAGAAGACACAAACAACATGCACTAACTCTATACTGTTTGGACTTTTGAGTACTACTGTGCAACTGGATTGAAGTGCAGCAACCCTAGACAGCTCAATAAGTCCTTTTAGTACACATCCATTCAGTATAGAGTATGCTGTTACATTTGACAAAATTCACTACGAATCAGTATAAGGAGTTTATCTGTCGATGTGACCTTCTTAAATATGTTGACATTTGTTACGTTTTAAATGAGGGTTTATGTATCAAAATGTTGCATCTATCGGATCACTATTACCACTCGCGGCCTTTCTCTTTATTGTACCGTTGTATATTTCACAAATTCCGTTTCCTCGTGGTTTATATAGTGATTAAACTTCAAAAGCACATTCAACTTACTTGCAACCCATCTTAAGGCAAAGTTATCAGTGAGTAGCTCAAGTGAAAGTCCGCGCTAGCAAAATATTTAATTTAAAGTGTTAAATATTATTTGTGAAGTTTCTCGCTTAATTTGTAGCAATGCCGCAAAGCGACTCGTATTTCAATCTACCAGAGTAAGACACATCGTAACACATCTTAAGCAAATTCGACAGAAACAAAGCTGTTATCATCGAGTAGCTCAAGTGGAGGACTGGGCTCTATTTAATTTTAGTCTTCAAATATTATTTATAGGGTTTTTCGCCAAATTTGCCGCCATATAAGTAAGCAAGTAAGGGTTTTATTAATAACTATATAACCGATACAAACTTTAAGAAACAAAAACATGCAAAAGACAACTTTAAATATAAGCCGTTCACGATGTGTATTTTGAAATCTTTAACTTATATTCACGGCCTCATGTCCAGAGAGATCTGAGCCCCTCGGCCGCACCAGCGCGCCGACCTCTGACTGAACCATTCGGGGTCTCTTACACACCTAAGAGTCCAGTCAAGGCGGACTATGGTTAGTAATCTCGAGATGAAGAGCTTGAGAAACCTTAGTCTTTGTTCTGAGGGACGTCCTCGTGCGAAGAAGACTAATCCCGAGATAGCCCAAGTACCCCAGAAGCGCACTTGGGTTATCCCATTCAATGACAGATGCTGGGCCCGTTTCAGAGCCCACCTAGCTTTCTTCAGGATACGTTTGAGTTATTAGTTTTGAGTTATTATTACACTAGTTTTCTTTCCCATTTGTGAAATAAAGAATGCATACTTCATTTTATGTATTTCATTCCAACTCAATGTTTCATTTCACATTATTGTTTCTATACACACATCAAATACAGGAGCCGCAGCACATGTTGCTTCCCAAATGAGTGGACACAATCTATCATGTCCGATTTTGTTTATTTTGGTTTCGTATTTCCATCGTTTTCGTTCCTCGTGTTAATTAAATAATCAAATTATTAAATAAAATAAAATATTCAAATAAATGAAACGAAATAATCAATTAATGTCATTAAATAATTAAATAAATGAAATAATCAAATAAATGAAATGAAAAGTCAAATAAGTGAAATAAAATAATCAAATAAATAAAATGAAGTAATCAAATAAAAATGAAATAATCAAATAAATGAAATGAAATATTTAAATAAATGAAATAATCAAATAAATGAGATGGAATATTTAAATAATTGAAATAATCAAATAACAGAATTGAAATAATCAAATAAATGAAATGAAATATTTAAATAATTGAAATATCTAAATAAATGAAATGGAATAAAATAATCAAATAAATGAAATATCCAAATAAATGAAATAATATACTGGTCACATAATCAAATGATTTGATTACACCTTTTCATTTAATGATTTAAACGTTATCGTATAAAAATTGATCCTAATTCATGAGGGCTTAATTTAAAATATTAATTAAAATATGTGTCGATATGAAAAATATTAAAGTTTAAGTAACTTCATTGCGATAAAATTATTTGATATTTTAAATATGGTTTGTCAGATTGCCTGTCCATATTCTAAATTCATCGAATTTATATGTCTATAATGTTGTCTTAATATTGATAATAATATTGAAATTAGAACTTTTTAAAATTAGAACTTTTTAGCACTAAAAAGAAATCAATTTATTGTAGTGAAGTTGATTCAAAGGTTACTTTTAAAATTTAAGCAAAGATTAAATTTTTAATATATTCATTGATAATACTAAATATAAGAAAAAATGTTCGCTCTAGTTTGACAAAGACGCATATCATTTAACAAAAATTCAAAACAGTCACAAAGCAATTTAGAGTAATAGCAACAATTTAAAAAGCAATTTAATTTGAATAAAATTAAGACGATTGAATGCACTTTTATGTTACACCACAAATTATAGATTAGATTTGATTAAACAAATGATAATTTTCGAATTTAAATTTCTGATTATAAACATTAAAAGACCTTTTAGCTCTATTATTAAATATATTAAGGCAAAGCTTGCAAAATATCTTAAGCGATATCTTTTAAGGTATTTGACAAATTAATATTTTACTTTTTAATGTATTCCAGTCAATAAGTTTGACTCTGCTATTTTATAAATGACGTAAAGAAGCAAAAAAATATGTTGTTCGAATAAAATAAATATCTTGTTAATTAATAAAATTGTCTTGCATTACCGCAAGACACTCAATCAGATAATTGAGTGACTACTTATCATCACAATAATTAGTGTCAATTATCCAATAATGATTATGGTTATCATAATCGGTAGATTGTAGGCAAACCGATCGAGAGAACCTAGGTTCGAATCTGGAAGTACATAATAGTATTGTACTGAGTGGTACACCCAGATCCGACTCCAGGTGAGAGTACGATTATGTACTTTCAGATTCGAACCTATATTCTCTTGATCGGTTTGTCTACGCCGTACAGAAGAAGTTAATCATCCAGTACAGCTAGAAATTCCTTAACTTTCAATGTAATGATTTCCTGAAACCGTATTTTCCGAGATGCATTCGAAGCATTTATGATAAACTATCACATAATATCACATCTCAGATATGATCATGTGATTTCAAAATCACATAATGGGTTATATCTAAAATCAAACAGAAAGATCTATTAAATATATAAAGATTTTCATAGCATCAGGAGAGAATGAATCAGTACGATTAATCATTACATCAAGACAAGATAAGAATTAGGATTTGATCTGCCGAATTCAATATATTTTGTGAGAGATAAAGGAGCATATTTGTGATTGTATGTAAAATATTAGTGTATAATATTAATGTTGTATTAGCAGACATATCTCTATGTTATACAAGGAACTCGCATAGAGAGTTCAGGGAACTCTCTTGTGAGTTATAGTTCCTTGACTCTCTCATAGAGCAAGAAACTTGTAGTGGCATGCATTTTTTCATACATCAAAATTATTTATGAGCATTTCAATTCGAAGTAATCGACTGTTAATTCGAAGTAATCAATGATTTTATAAGTGGGTTTTACGTCCAACTGGTTGCATATGTAATTCAATAATTATATGATTTTATATGAAAAATAAAGTTATATAGGTGTAATTGTAATTATATAACCTAACTGAATACAACATTCAATGAGATATATCAAGTGTATCCACTAATTTTATATTTTAGCACAATTCTAATTATTTAACTTCTGGCACCATTTGATGTTTCTGAGTATTTAGCTTAGTCACTATCGAAGATGAGCTCCAGCTGTAACTTAAAAACATAGGATGAAGATAATTAAATCGTGTGATCAGTATATAATTAAACAAATATTTCAGTATGCTTAAACAATAATCATTTTTAAACAAAATTATTTTCTGGTTCCAGTTAAGTATATTCATTAGCATGTTTTGTTGAAAGTTTATATAATTTACTTTATAACAAAATATCCGATTCATGGACGGATTCTAGTATCTCTTTTAAACCAGAAAAAAATTATATGTACTTTCGGGAAAAATTAACGTGTATTTTTTTATATTTTGATTGAAAGTGTTTATAGAACATAAAATATGAAAAGGTCCATAATTGTAATAGATACATAATTAAATAATGTCGTTACTGTAACGATTTATTGAACAATTTCAATAAGAACACATAATTTTCATTCAAAGTTTTAATTTTCTCTAAAATACAGATCAAGTTCCACAACCAAATTGTAATTTTCATCAAATAAGAATATAATGATATATGCCATATTGTTTGTCATGAAATCCGCTACCTTGTTAACAACCAATTTATTGGTTGTTAACAATTAATAAATTGCAGATAGTAACGTAAAAAGGTGATACAACTAAATATTTCCGGATGACACAAAATATCTAACACTGATCACGATTAATTTCGGAGTTCCTGTTTTGCAAAAGATAAAGATATTCTTATCGTACGTTATCAAAAGAACAATTTTCATGTTTTTTCAATATCTAAATCCTTTAAAAAATTCTAGTACCTAAAAGCCGTCAAATTGTATTTTAGATTGTCCTATATAACAGAGACAATTTCTAGGTTCAATTTTAAGAGCTACAATAAACAATCTCGATCACTCGAAACCATTGTCAGAAAATTATTATTAATAACATTGTGTGAAATGTGATTGAAATAATATACTTCTATTATTACCTTTTTAAATACCATATTTTTGATACAAAATGATATCGCTTAAAGTGAAATTCAAGTCCACTTTCTCTGATTGCTTGATAGTGAAATTTAAAAAAAATCATTGATTTATAAATTGCATATTACCCTCGCCTGTTATGATTTATCTATGTTTATCAATATAAAGGTTCACTAGTTTATTGTTTAAGTAGGCAAATTCTTGCAAAATTAAAAACTATGCCGATTAACAATTGGTTTTCAAATTTTTAAATTGAATTGAGGTAAAGTAAACACAAAGTTGGAGCAATCTACAAACAAAGTAAACATTCAAAGAGATTAATCTGGAAAAACAAAAGCAATTAAAACAACAGAAAATTTTTAAATTGGATTGCCCCAACTTATACGAATTTTAACAATACAGCTCACTGTTTGCTAACTACTGATAAGTATCATGGCTATGATTGCAACAATCCACGCCCATAAAGAATTTATATTTTTGTTAACTTGCTAGTGTCATTTAATATTCATGGACTAGAAGTTGCTGGTTTAAAGGAACAAATTGGAATATGAAATACATCATCTAGAGATAATTTACAGAATTTACATTAGGTATGCTTGATTTTGCTTTATAAAATGTGAACCAATATATCGTATGGATTATTAATTAATTCAACAAATGCCGAATTGCTAAATTATAATATCAACTAAATTAGGTAACGTTTGCCATGGGTTTCTTGTACATCTCATCTCTTTTTCATGTAATATGATAATGTAATTTTAATGATTTAACTTGATGATTTGTTTAATTTAATGATGTACTAAATTAAATAAACTTAGTCAAATAATTTATTAATTAATTCTTCAAATTAAATTAATAATAATTTAAATGTAATTATTACATCCTTTATTACATGACTAATTATGGATTAGGATCAACGAAATATGAAATAAATTTATTGCCCATTTTAATTATTCTGCTCCAAAATTAAAAGTTTAAAGCGTTACTCAAAATCATTTGTAATAATTAAATATTTCAATTATCTCTTAAAATGACCAAAATTATGGTTATCAAATATTTTATTTATTTCCTAACAATAAAATCATTTCGACAATCTTACCACTAAATTTTTCCATCCTTCCTACTCATGTCAAAAAAATTATTTATTAATTATAAATTTATTTATTAATTCTTCAAATTAAATTGATAATAATTTAAGTGAGTACATTTAAAATGTAATTATTACATCATTAATTTACATGACTAATTATGGATTAGGATCAATGAACTATGAAATAAAACAACACTTCGATATGACGCATCGAAATGCTGTATTCTTTAGTGATTTTATTTACACACGTTAATCAATTTCTTTCTGGTAGTAATTAAAGCACGCCTTAATCGACAAACAAAAAGCAATGGAAATTTTATTTAAATTAAAGGAAACAACCTTCTAGCTGCATTTTATCAATTGGTAAGGGTTGGTCGGACGATGTATATTGCATATCGATTGGAAATATTCTAAATGTGTTAATTGCGCAAATTTTATATTTTAGTTAATTCAGTACCCATTGAATTAAGATACATTGCTGTTGTAATATATAAATTTTTATTTTTGCATTTTATCATATTTTTATTTATTTTTAGTATTAGCAAAAATGTAAGTTATTTATTTATTTTTAGTATTAGCAAATTAAGCTAGCAAATAATTGAACATTTTACTATTTTTCACTTTATTGAATAGCAATTTACGAATCATATTCGAAAAATAACCGCTTAAACAAATGAAAAAATGTAGTCGAACATAATTGATCACAGCAGACATTTTAAGGTATCTATCAATCATTTTAGATGTTATACTAACTAACCTAGATAACATAACTCTAATGAGATCTACCTTGCCATATACTCCACAAATTTGTTCAATGATTATCTCTTAGGTTTCAAATAACATTTTTAAAAATAAGATGAAATTATATCTTAATAGGTAAATCTCAGTAAAACTTAAAAATGCGTCAAAATCCTTCATTGTCATAATTTAAGAGTGTAATGTGTACTTAATATCTATCTTGAGTTTTCGATCGTTTGCAACATCGAGATGATCTATGTATAGTATAATGGTTATAGAAAGCAATAAATATTTTATCTTACGTAACAAATTCCATTTTATATATTCGCAATCTGGCATTTCAAATTACTTTATTAGATGAAAATTATAGAGACTGTCAAATTAAGATGGCATAAATCAATCCACACTGAGTCATATTGGTATTAATGTAATAATTTAAGATACCAAGTGTAATTTCTATCAATTGATAGAATGAGTATTAAAAATACAGCAATTTATCTCTCAGTGGTAAATAAGACTTGTTGTAAGTAGATCGCCGAAAACCATGACCTAAGAAAACTTTCGATGACTTGAAACTGCTCAGGCGAGGATTATATATTTAAGTATAAACATATTATTTATATAATAATATTACCGTTAAGATTAAGCAATCGAAATTGCTTATTTTATTTAAACAAGACAACTAATACAAAATTGACAGTCGTATGCTAAATTTTCAATAATTAAATTCAAAATAATAATTAAATTACCGACATTAAGTCATTTTAATATTAAAACTTTTATCCCTTGTATATCATCGCGAATAGAAAATAATTGAAAAAGAAAACCTTTTAAAAGTGATTACATGGATAGTTTATTTTTTACTTTTACAAATTTAATTTTCAAATTATTTTAAAATTAAAACTTAAAATGTATTCAGCTTTTCAATGAATTTTCAATAGCGCTGTATATCAATTATATATTTCGACTTCCGAATTACATTTGAGCTCATTGAATCCTTAAAGTTTACAGCTTTATTTTGAAATTCTTGAAACGTGTTTCTGCTATCTGTTACTTTGATTTGTGCGTTTTAAAATATATGACTTTATGTTTAAATATATTTAACTTTATTATATGAAAATAATAAAGTTAGCGCAATACGACTAAAAGTGCGTTTTATGAATAAACCCCACTTGCTTTTGAATAAAAAATAGTAATAAATGGCTAGGTATAGCTAATTTTGTAAAATACAAAAAGAAATATTCACTGTAAAAAAATAATAAAAGTTTTTATTATCGTAAATATAGAGACTTTTAATTTAAAGAATTTTTAAGAATTTGCCAAATTTCTTTTACTTAAAGTATATATATAATATTTTAATTAATAAATTCACTTTGAATATAAAAACATTTACAGTCGATAATGAACATATGTATTAATTGCCAAAATTGTGACGCATTTAAACAGCGAACTCACAAAGTTTTATATAATTTATAGAAAAAAATATTTTCAATTTATTAGTGAGTTAATTTACAAACTGAACTGAACGGTAATGAAGTAGAGTCTTAAACACTACAATTATTTGCCTTATAGTATCCATAAAATGGATCACATCCGTTGTATGAAATATGATTATGTTGTTGATTTCACCGCTATATTTCGGGTTATGTAATAATCTTTGTTAGAGTTGAGGATTATATTCCTTATTCTAGTTGAACTCAAAGTCTGACGAATTTTGCTGATAAGACACTGCACGGGGCAGTACAACACATAACATATCAAATACATCCGAATTTTTATTCACATCTAATTTTTGTAGACATTTTGCATGACAGCTCGAACATTACACTAGCCTCGTAGATGTCATTGAGAATAAATTGGATATGCAATCCAATTTATAAAAGAACAGAAAGACGAGAAACTCTTTTGATTATTTGATAGTAGTAGACAAAGAGTTTATTTCTTCGACTCCCACGAGTAAAGTGTACCTTACAGATTACAACATTTCGACTTGAATTGTAATTGCTCTATTGCTGACTTGTAAATCGGCAATTTAAATTGTCTGTCCTTCTGTGCATAGACCCATAAAACTTTATTTTTATTTATATGAAAATCTTCAGATGATCAATTCCATTTATACCTACCATATTAGCATTTGTGATTAACCACACTGACATATTCAGGTAATTTACAAATATTTTGAAATTCTATATATTTTTTTATATTGATTTAAAAGTATTAGTTAAAATACATATTTACTTTTCGTTAATATATTATATCATATATTATATTTTATATTGTAATTACGTTTTAATATATATTGAACAACACATTTTATTAAAAGCATTTAATCACTTATCTTTAAAATGCTCAAATTACAATAATTGATTTTCTTTATCTAATAATGTTAACTTTATAATCCAAATGATCTTAATTTGCTATTATGTATATTTATATATAGGAATTAGGCATATCCTTCCGGTTTAAAAAATTCACAGTTTAAAAAATTCTTGGTTAGAACAACTTACAATGTTATTCTGAAGAAGCCCATGACGCGAAACGAATAGAAAGTTTATTTCTTTGATTTGTTGACTGCAGTGGTGATGTCAACTAATAATTCAGTGGTCATCTAATAATCAAATCAGCTAACTGAGTCTACGTATTTAATATAATTATAAACCAAACAAAACATAATAATGCTAAATCAAAATCTAATAATTAAATAATAAAATTAATAATTGTTTTTAGATATTCTATAATTTAAATCAAGTTAAAATTTAAAAATTGAAATTTAAAATATACGTCATTTTTATGAATTGACTAATAAATAACAGACGTTGTGTCAGAATAAGGATTAGAGGTCATCAGGAGGAACTGCTATGCTATCAGGTTTCGGCCCCTAACTCCTCTACCCAACATAGCAGCGGGGCCAAATACATGCTAATTGATTAATTTAATGATTAATTTAATGATTAATTTAATTGATTTATTTAAACTAGTAACCTAGTTTAAAATATGTATCCATTAAATTATTAAAATGATTTTGAAGAAAACCAATATCATTACATATTGTTGCAATTCTATATAGGTTTTGTTAAGAATAAGGCTTTCTGGATAAATGTGTTCACTTATTAAATAAAACATGTTAGAGTTAAATACACATATATCATCAATGTATCGAAACATATATTTCATATATTTATATTGTTTATATTTAGTTTTAACACAGTTATGAACAAATTCATATTCTATAAAGCTTAAAAACAAGTCAGCTATAATTGGGCTACTATTACCACCCATTGGAACACCTTTTACTTGTCTAAATATAGATGTCCCTACTTTTAAATAATTTTGATTTATCAAAATATTTAAGGATTCTATTAATTCAATTTTATCCATATATTTATATTTACTTGATGGTTTAATTTTTGTTAGATAGGCGTTATAATGTTAACTTTATAATCCAAATGATCTTAATTTGCTATTACGTATATTTATACATAGGAATTAGGCATAGCCTTCCGGTTTAAAAAATTCACAGTTTAAAAAATTATTGGTTAGAATAACTTACAATGTTATTCTGAAGAAGCCCATGAAGCGAAACGAATAGAAAGTTTATTTCTATAAATAAAAATAGATCTTATTTTCAAACAAGTTTGATGAATTTTAAATTCTTAAAAAAGGGAAAAGTTTGCATCCCAAGGTGTTTCCACTTTAAAATGTAAACTGCTTCACGTGATCACGTTTAAGAGACCAGGTAATGGCTAATAGCTAGGTCGTGTAGCGAGTGGAGTGAAGGTGGTTGATCTTTATAGATCTTGTTCCAGCCTGCAACCGCCTTAAGCAGGGCAGCCCCCTGTCAGATGCTGCTGGATGGCCCGTTGTAAGTTTAGTCTGAGTCAACTAAACTAGGTGGCGACACCGAAAAAGCAACGTTAAAAATTATGACTTAAAAGTTACATGTACTCAACCATATTGGAAAAATACGTAAGTACTAATGATTTCAATTTTAGATCTTTTAAATGTAACAGAAAAAATTGTATAGTTTGTGATGTTATAAATAATAATTGTATTGTAAGTAATACGACAAACAAATGTTTTTCATTAAATATTAATAATAATTGTAACTGCAATACCGCAGGTGTAGTGTATCTTATACAATGTACATGTGGATTGCAATATATAGGAAAAACATATCAAATGTTAAAAACTAGGTTTAGGCAACACATATATAATATACAGCATAATAGTCAAACTATATTTCATAAACATATGAGATTAATAGGACATGATATTAAAAACTGTAAATTATTTATTTTAGAACATATTATCGAAGAAAACATTTCAATATTAAATCAAAAACTATTAGAAAAAGAAGATTTTTGGATTAAAACGCTTAATTCCATGTACCCATTAGGATTGAATGACGTGGTACAAGGAATTGGCAGAAGTTGCATAATACATAATAAACAACTATATTATAATAATCCGGTAAAACGCAAACCAAGAAGTCATGGTGATAAAAGGAATAGGAAAAATAGAGTTAAAAATATTAAAAAAGATATGTATATAAATGAACAATTAGAAATATTAAAACAACTCTTAAGAGATAATAAGCTAAAAGATCTTTATGTAAATATAAGAAGTTTTTCTAAAGATATCATATGTTTAATAAATCAAAAATTAATTAACGACTATGATAGGCTAAGTTGTATAATAGAACAGTTATTGTAATACAAAATACTATAATCGTACAATAAATGTTAATAATAACAATAGAAAATATACATTAACCATAAACTTCATTAATAAATGTATAGATAACATAAATATAGCTGGACTTTTAAATAATTCTAAAAGTAAAGAAATAATAGGGTCAAATTTAAGTAAATATATTCCTAAAATAAGGTATAAACTCCTACCACCGTTAGGACGAAAAATTTGTAATTATAATAAAGAATTAAAATCAATATGTAACGATAATATTAGAAACATAATGGAAATAGAATGCAATTGTAAAAGTCTTAGTTTTGATAAAATAAATGAACATATATGTTCCCATAATCTAGAATTAATTGAAAATTGTGAATTAAGAAAGCTGCTATCAAAAGGGTATAATTATTAGATTAAATAATAACAACGACAAAAATAAAATTTACAATTCGTTATATAATAAGTTAAATGATAACTTTAGTAATCATTTACTAAATGATTTAGTAAATGCTTACTTTGGCAAGCTGATTAGTAGTGAAAGCTCGAATATATCTAAGAAAAACATCTGGAAAGATTATATATTTGATAAAATTAAAAAGAAAATAAAAATAACAAACAATTACAAAAGGAAAGATAAAATTAATAAAGATGGGCATACAGAACTAACTAAATTAAAGCATAACTATATAATAACAACTATTGATAAAGCTAGTAATAACTTTGTCTTCATACGCAAAAAGCTTTATTATGATATACTAGTGAAAGAGGTTAATTCTAATGATTTAAATGTAAATTCAACATATGAACGTAGTGAGTTAAGTTTAGAAACAATTATTACAAGTCAATGTTCTATAATGGATAAAAAGGGTATAAAGGTTGAATCAGATAATAAAACTATACCTATATTATATTGGAATCCAAAATTACATAAAAATTAAAAGAAAACCTAGGTTTATATGAAGTGCGTTTAAATGTACATTAAAACCACTTTCTGTCTATGTAAATAAAATAATTAAAGTAATTAAATCACACTTTAAAAAATATTATAAGGTAATCGAAATCAATACTGGCATAAAACACTATTTCAGTATTAATTCTACAAAAGAATTTTTAGAACAGACAAAAGGAATAAATTTTCAAAATATAAATACATACGATTTTAGTACGCTTTATACAAATCTAGATTAAGTAGATATTAAAGAAGCGTTAGTAAAATTTATTAATCTTATATTCTGAGATAGTTATACATATATATGTTATAATAATTATAACGCCTATCTAACAAAAATTAAAACATCAAGTAAATATAAATATATGGATAAAATTGAATTAATAGAATCCTTAAATATTTTGATAAATCAAAATTATTTAAAAGTTGGGATATCTATATTTAGACAAGTAAAAGGTGTTTCAATGGGTGGTAATAGTAGCCCAATTATAGCTGACTTGTTTTTAAGCTTTATAGAATATGAATTTGTTCATAACTGTGTAAAAACTAAATCTAAACAATATAAATATATGAAATATATGTTTCGATACATTGATGATATATGTGTATTTAATTCTAATAATTTTTATTCAATTAGTGAACAAATTTATCCAGAAAGCCTTATTCTTAACAAAACCAATATTAATGATAAAGAAGGTGTATATCTAGATATAAACATTAAATTAACATTAACTAAAACTACTATTAATTTATATCGTAAAGATGACATATTTAAATTTACAAGAAACATATTTTTGCATGAGCATTCATGCATACCATATAATATAAAATATAATACATTAAATAATGAAATTTTAAGAATTGCAACAATATGTAATGATATTGGCTTTCTTCAAAATCATTTAAATAATTCAATAGATACATATTTTAAACTAGGTTACTATAAAAATAACATCAAGCAGAAAATAGTAAAATATATAAATCAACACAATAATATAAAGAATAAATTTAAACTCTTAAGTGGCAAATTTTTATGGATGGATAATAAATAATATACTTTGCGTTAGAATAAGATACTAGATAGTTATTTCAGAGGAAATACATCATTAGCATGTATTTGGCCCCGCTGCTATGTTGGGTACAAAATAAATTTCGCCTGTTCAAAACACTTTTAATATTTAACAAACAACTGTTTTTAATGTGCTGACGTTGATTTAGAATTGTTTACTGATCATGGTTAATATAAATAAATATTTAAAATATTATTATAATTTAAAATTATTATTTAATTTTTTAATGTTTATATTTAATTTAAAATATAATTGTCATCTGACATGAATTTTTTTTATATCATTTGCTTACCTGTTAACTTACATGTATATTTTTAGTGAATTTGTGAGAAGGGTAAATAGTTTTGGCTGCAATATTTTATAATACACTAAATAAATTTAAAATTTATTTTCACCAATTATTTATTTTATAAATTGTCTATTTAGAATTAACTACTTAGAATTATCATGCTTTAATAAAAATATTTCTTTACTCTAAACGAAAAATGAATTAATAATATCTCATTACATTACGATCTTTTAGTATCAAAAACACTTTTGTGATAAAAAAGACTGCAATGAAGGAAATTTGTGCTGAAATGGCCTGAAAGCTTTATTTCGATTATATACTTTGTGACAGCATTTCAATGCTTTTTCAAAATATAATTAAATTGAATTTTTTTGTATATTTTTATATGACATTTTTTGTAAACGTATCAGCTCGTCTTTATTACTTTCAAAGTTAGAAAATGGTGTTTTTTTGAAGAGGATAATATTATTCTAAAACACACTAATTTTCGAAATATTTCAACTTTATTGCTACGAAACCACATCGAATCTTATACTGTTAAACTTCAGTTTTAAATGCTATCACCTTTATTAGCTAAGTTAAATATACTTTAAATGTCTATCATTCGCATCAATTACTACCAAAAATGATGAATATTTTCATGATTAAAGAGCTGTTAAATTAAATGCTTAAATGCTAATGATGTTTGTGATAATAAAGTATTTTATTTTTCTCACGAATAATCGTTTTGATTAAAAATCAATAATAGAGAGAGGCTTAATAAATTTTCACTTATGAAGTTAATTGAATTTGAATCACAAAACAATTAATGGAAACCGTACGTTACCGTTCATCAATTAATGTTTTTAAATTCGTTTGATTTTTCAAAAGATAAAATTTAATTATTTGAACTTAAATATCCAATTATTTAAATTTTTTAAATAGTTAATAATTGTCTAAAATTAAAATTTATACATAGTTTGGAATCAAGTTCAGAAGATGGGCAATGTCTAGTCTTCGGCGGCCTCCAAAATACAGGCGGCGTTGGCCCGTGCAATCCCCGCACTGATTTGCTGCATGAGCCAAGACGTTGATAGCTTGTCGTCAGTCATCCGAACCAGCCTATTTCCTAGCTCCCCGAGAAACGGCGCTTACTCGAGCTCATAGCACTAAGCGTCTCGATTGCCGTTGGTACGAACTCGTAATTTTGGGTATCGATATTTCTGTATCTTGATCTGTTTATTGTCTTTGCCTCATTGGCGATGGCACTGCCTTCTGTAACATCTTGATATTGGTAGGTCTGCGCCAGGATATAAGGACAGGTAAATTCCCATTATTGGGAATTTGTACGGAATTGGTACGGGATGAGAATCGCTCCATTTAAGCGCTTTCCGTCGATTCTTGATATGCCAATCAGTTCCAACCTTGAAGATACAACTGTTGCTGCATAGGCCATCTGAATTATCTTGTTTACTCCAGTGTGATGGATTTGTATGCCCCTTGTGTAACGACAATCCAGAGGGTGTGAACTTCCGGATTAACCTATTCTTCACTGATGCAAGTAAAGACTTGTCTTAAAAGGACTTTCAGTCTCAGTCCCACCGCTATCCACAAAAATCAATGTATAAATAAATAAATTCATTTTTCTTATAAATAATGGTATGTATTAAAAATCGATGATAGAGAGAGGTTTAATAAATTTACATTGATGAAGTTTATTGAATTTGTATCACAATACAATCAATGAAAAATGTAAATTATTGTTTATCAATTCAATTTTATTCTCTACAGCTAAATTCGGTCTATCAATTTATCATTTTTGTTTAAAAGTGTTCCCTTTAAAATAATATAAAATTCGTTTGATTTTTCAAAAGATAAAATTTAATTATTTTGAACTTAAATATCCAATTATTTCAATTAGAAAATTTTTTTTTCACTTTGTGACAAAACCTAAAGTTTTCTAATTTTCACGGATTGAATTTTTGAGTAAAAAAGAGTAAATAATATTGCTCAGGTCTACTATTTTGTCAAAGTTTTAAACGATAACACGTTTGCATAATACACACATGTTGCCGCATATGTAAAAGAATGTATTCTCGTACATAAAGTTGAATTATTACGAGAAAATAAATATTAACTTGGTCCACAATAGCTACAAATTAAAATCAATACTTTGAAAATCAATATCAATAATACACGTTTATATATTTAATTTATTAAATCAAAATTAGTTTATCTAATTTTGATTGTTGTTGCTATTAACAAAAAAATAGTATTTTTTAATCCATTAAAAATAATTTTTCATTTTAATAAATTTAAAAAATAAAAAAAAATAAATCATTTTAATAATTTTCATTTTTAATAACATTTAGGGATTGCAAACTTTACGTTAATATTAGTTAAAACAGGATTTAAATTGTTTTCAATTTTTTATGTATTAAGATCCTTTATAAAGTGTTTCTTTAGCTATTTCGTTATTTAATTAAGTGTAAATTATTATGCAAATTATTGTATGAATTACAACCATTCAAATCAACCCAAAAATGAATCTTTATTAAAGCTTTATTTAAAATAATAAAGTCATATTTATTAAAAAGTAATTTTGAAAATCCATCTTTGAATGATAAATTAAAAACAAACTAATTTTTTAATAAATTTGTAATTTATATAAATAAATAATAATAAATAAAAATAATAAATAATAAATTTAATAATTAATAATAAATAATATTTATATAATAAATAAATTATAAATTATTAATTATTTAAATATTTATTTTATGTACCTAATAAATCTTAAACAAATTAATATTGCAATGTTAAATCTGTTTTCAAAACAATTTGAAAAGCTACAAAAAATCGCTCAGATTATAAATAGATTAGTAACATTTCTAATTTCAAGACAAAATTGTGAAGTTTTATTTGTTTTGTGATGTATTGAAGAAGATGTTTATTATTCTATTTAAAATAACGATTATCTATTTAACATTAAATTTCAGAAACTTGGATAAGTAAGCCTAAGAAATTTACTTCTCAGTGTAAACACATCGTTCTCTAAATTGGTGACTGAATTGAAATTATGAAAACTGAGTGAGATACCAAGGTGTTGACAATCGTGCCATGGTATTGTCCTTCATTCGTTTAAAATCATTGAGAATTCGCTTTGAATGATCAGTTGAAAATTTTGTACGCATAAAATCACTGCTCATATAATGGAATCTCGGTACTATGCCGACTCGATCCATCAAAAGATTCTCTCTCGAGTTATCTACCAGATTTAACGACTCGTAAATGTTGGACAAGGTGCTATCATTTAAGTCTAGTAAATTTTGTCCAGTTTCTACTTGATCTTCAGCATTCCATGCGCTTGGTTTTTGATCTACATTATGTCCTAAATAGTTGTATCTCGAACGCACTCTGTCAACACTATTCGTTTCCATATTTACAAACGATCTACCATAATAATCTCGAGGATTGCTTATTTGGTATCCTCGTAAACCACCCGGAATACGAGATTGTAGTGTTAGGTGAACATCGTCTCTTGCAGAACTTAACCATTCCCAAGGACTGCTGGACCATTTATACAAATTTGTAGGCGTATGAAGTCTTAGCGCACGAAGCGATCTCATATAATCTAATTCCCGCATGCGTTCGTTAACTCGCCCTAAGCGATCGATGGTGGTAAGATATCTGGAAACATATGTATCTGATGGGCGTACATATGGATATCTGTGATGGTATGTAGGTTCGCGAAGTCTCTCGTTGAATCGATCGTAATAATCAATATCACATAGTGAATAAGGTCGATATGGTGTGGTTGCCCTTAGCGGAATGTACGATGTGCTTCTTACAAAGTATGGCTCAACAGAATGAGCTCTTCGTCTTAATCTAGGTCCATCATAAAAGCTTAAAGGTATATCTCGACGTTCTGGTCCGATCGAAGCCGATCTATTATAAATGCTTGGTTGGCGAACAGACAGTTTTGTAGAGAATACGCTTCCTTCGCGTTCATAGATATCTTCACTTTGATTAAATCTGGAAAGCGATCGAGCACGCCTATGCATTGTGTTCTATGTTAATCAATTTCTGTTGTACCAACTTTGTTGCAACCGTCGCCAACTACTACTATAGCTGTATTATTGTGATATTCGTAGCTAGTGTAAATAATATAATTGCTGATGGTATTTTACTGGAATATATTCCGAGCGCTAAATTTCTTCAGTTGGTTTCATTGCGTAAGCAAATTATAGCAGGCGATGAACTAGCAGGAGTATTAAGCAATATTGCTGATAGTCTTCTTTTTATAAATAGAATGACATTGATTTTATCTTTTATATTTACTAATTATGCAAAAATGCATATATTGTCGTGTTTAACTGATCCGGTAAAAAATATGTTCTTGCAGCAGATAAATTTCTGTTGTAGAGAATCATTTTTCCTCCGGATGAGCCAATTATACACCTATTAAAGTAGTTGTGTTGTAAAATTAGATTCTCGACAATCTTCTTATATAAGCACATGATGTGAAATACTGTAGATGTTAAACTTTTGAACTAAACATGTTCATTATAAAGAAGGATGAAATATATCAGAAATGAAATATAATCAACGAAAATATATTTTTAAAATATTCAGGAACGATGAGGTAAAATTAAAAGATAAAATTATTTTGATACTTCGCTAGTAACTACTAGCATCTTCAGAAATTAAAAACTTGCTTTTAATTAACTTGTTTGATTAATTAAAAGCAACTTATAATATTTTTCGATATTACCGAAAATAATATTTGATTATTATTAATAATAATTATTTATTTAATTAAAAAGCAACTTTTTAATTTCTGAAGATGCTAGTAGTTACTAGCAGTATATCAAAATAATTTCGTCTTTCCATTTTACCTGATCGTTCCTGAATATTTTAAATCAGGATGGATAAATTTCAAAAACTATTTTACAAAATTAAACATTAAATTTCAAGAGTAGGGAGATTGATCCTAAATAATAAACCTGATCTAAAATGAAAGAATTCGACCTCAAAAATGACATCAAATATAAAGTACATATTTAAAAATATTCAATGAAAATACGATTTTTCTACAATAGAATAATACTGATTTATAAAATTGATTTCAACACGATTTTCATTAAAAATGTGTTGTTCACGAATCAACAGTTAACGAAAATAATTTACTGAAAAATGAAATGTAAGTTCTTAAAAAGCTTTCTTGAAATTATTTAGACCTTATTGAAATATTATTTACTTTTTGTATAAAGAATTGTTTCCTAATTTATTATTTACAATCGAATAAATAATTATAAATATAATTTATATATAATAAATAATTATATATAATAATTAATAATAATTAATCATAATAATATTATATAATTAAATATATATTTTATTAATATATAATATTATATAAAAATAATATTATATATTATTATATTATAATATTTATCATCATGTATAATATATTAACGTATAGAGTTTTATGTACCCTGCAATGCATCTCAGTCAGCCATTATTATACTTAGTATATTAATTATAATTATTAAATAATTATAATTAATAAATCTATTTATAATATAATTAGTTATTTTAATATATGATTAATTTCATTATTAATTATATATAAATAATTATTTAGGCTGTATATAGCCGTTTACTAATTGATTATTAAATATTTCAATGGAGATAATTTATAATTAAAATTTGATTTATTTAATTGTATTTTATATTTTTGTTAAAGCAAAAATAAAATCTTTTACATTTCAAAGTGGCCTTCTTCGACCCCGTCCGGTGTTCCACAAGACTTCGTATTAGGCCCTATGCTTTCTCTCTTCTTCTCGGTGATTTGTCTTCTATCTCTCATACATTTAATTTCCATGTTATGCAATTTGCTGATGACATAATTATCTACGCTAATGCATCTACTTATCGTATTCATGATCTTAGTGTTTCTGCTTCCAACTGTCTTGCCTCAATTTGCAATCATCTTTTTTTCTATTCGTCTTACTCCGAATCCTTATAAATCCAAAATAAGTTGGATTCTTCCTCAACGCCCCGGCTTAGAACCTCCCTCCGTATGATTAAATTCTACAATTCTTCCTATCGTTGACAATCTCGATTTCTTAGGCGTCCATTTCGATAACCGACTTTCGCTTAAACCTTTCGTTAGAAATAAAGTACGCTCATCTACCTTGATTCTCCGCAACCTCCGTCAAATTCGTAGATTTATCAATTTCCCTTCATGTATGACTCTCATACCTTCTCTCATGTTTTCAAGACTTGATTACTGTCTTAGTATATTTTCCAACTCACCTGAATCCACTATTCTTCCACTACAACGCATCGTTAACGCAGTCGTCCGAATTCTCCTCCTTCTTTGTCGTTTCGATCATACATCCCACCATCTTGCTTCTCTCGTTTAGCCTACCATTTACTCTCGTGTTCAAAATCGTCTTCTTCTCATTGTTTTCTGCCTTGTAACTTTTCCTACTCCTTCATTCCTCAACCTTCCATTTCTCGACAATTTTCGTTCTGTTTACTGTTCTTTGCATTCCCGTAATCCTTTCTTTTACATGTCTCAAACTACTCTACCTCTTTTGGCTTTCGTTCTTTCCTTGTGGCTGCTCCTCTCTCGTGGAATCATCTGCCCATTCATATACGCCAATTAACTTCCCTGCCGTGCTTCAAACGACAAATCCGATAACATTTAAACAATTTATCTGCTTGACTTTTGCTGTTTTTTTACTTAGTGAACTTGTAAGCGTGCAGTTGCCACTCATTTGCAACTTAAACTAAATTATTATTGTTGTTGTGATGAAAACGTTTTCAAGTAAAACTTTTTAATGTAATTTTCTGAAGATGCTAATAGAGGTTAGCGAAATATCAATAAAAGATTTCTTCTTTTCTTCGATCCAGCTTCAATAATTATTTAAATGGTAATATTAAAAAATTAGTAAATAAATTAGTTTTATTTCAAAAATAAGGACTGTATACTTGTGACTATAAAAAGTGTAATTAAGGTATATGCATCTGATCATCGAACTGTTCTCATTAATTGAAGACAAAGAGCATAGTCGCTTAACAGTATATAGTCTACTACATTACCTTTTTATATCAAATAGAACATGATATAAAAATTACAATTTTTTTATTTCTGTATTTCCTACATTTGCTATTTTTTAAGAAATTTATGTTTTCTAAGTTTTTAAAATTTGACAAATGCTGCACTTAAAATTATATTTTTTTATAATAAACTTATGAATATTATAAATATTACAATATTATATTGTTTATCATGTTATAATATTATGATATAATAATATTTAATAATATATTTTTTGAAGATAGTTGAAACGTCTCATTTTAGAATTAATTGATTAAAAATTTGAAATAGTTTGACCCCTTAGTAATTGATATAGTTCAAAATAAAACCATATTATTTAAAATATTTATTTTTAATTTATTGTGAAAATAATTACTGTGAAAGCCAATATTGAAATTTCCGTTATTGAGATTGCTTAGATTGATCATTTTAATTTTCTCTAATCCAGAAGAGAAATAAAGTAAATATATAAAATTAATATCCTAAATTAAAATAAATTATTTAATTTTTAATTGGATTTCCGTTAAGTTTTACTTAAACAAAACTAATTAAGTGTTTATTTTACTGCTTCTATTAATATTTTATGAATTTAAAAATTGTTGTATGGAGTGTGTAAACGTATCATATTTTTAATTGCTATTATATTTAAATAATTCATATCAAAGCTTATAGTTTTTGTACATAAGAGTATATCGAAATAACAAGCTCTTGTTTTTATCGAGAAAAATTACAAAGCATTTTTTGCTTTTACACTAAAATCTCTTAGTCTAAGAGCCTTCGTTTATTATGAAACAAAACGGTAGCTCGATTTTCTTGTACAGCTGATACAAAACAGGGAACTTAAAGTTGTTCAAATGTTGAATATAGCATTTTACGGTATAAAGATATAGCAGCAGGTGACTTTTTAAATATTCACTTACATACCTCCAAGGAAATATTATCAAATAAAAAATTTGCTTTAATAATATATTCGTTCGGATTTGAAATACAAACAGCTGTTGTTAACAAATTACTTAGAATAACGTATTAGAAAATGAAAAACTATCAATGTATGTATAACTATTAGCAAATACAAAAATTTGCTGTAATTTCTCATTAGAAACACTGAGTTTGTGCTGCGAGTACGATCTGTAACTTGACTTTTATCGACGTCGAAAAAGAATTAGATTTTAATCATTAAATATTTTGCTATTAAATTGGATTTTATTTTGTAAATTGGATTTTGTGTATTAAAATATTTTGAACTGTATAAAAATTTAAGTTTTATACTTAAAGATTCTAAAATATTTTACTCACTTATATTAAATACTAATCTTACCAATTTCTTACTTTTAATTTATGTGAGGGCAGATAGTAATGATTGTACTTTTGATTAATACCTTTTTGTATAAAAGCATTTATAATTAAAACATTTTTATATTAAAAATGGCATCTAGCAGTGTTCTTCATCTTTCTTTCGTGTCGGGCTTATATGATTACAAACATTTACGCGGATTGGTATCATTTGAGAAATTTTTATATTAAAGCATTTATAATTAAATATTTTTATAATTAAAGCATTAGTCATTTGTTTCTGAAGATGATAGCAGGAGCTATCGAAATATAGTAACTTTTGGAATCAAACTAATTTCTTCGAACTAAATTTTTTCAAACTAATTTTTGGAATCAAACTATTTTTGCGAATTATCACACAATTCACAAGATTTATTTAATATTATATATTAATTAATTGGTAATTCTTTATAAATCATTTGTTGTGATATTGCTTAGTGAATGATCGTTCACTTATAAATAATTTTACCTGATAATACTATTACCAGATAAATATAAGTATTTACTGTTACAGTCAGTACTATTCCCTCTGACTGGAGGAAATCAATTATCGGACCACTATTTAAGAAAGGCAACCGAGACCTTGCCTCAAGTTACCGACCAGTAAGTCTTACATGCATAGCATGTAAAGTGATAGAGTGCATTGTTACGCGGTCCAATAAGTATTTATAAGGTTATAAGTATTTATACTTATAAATACTTGTACCAGATATTAGTGAAATTAAATTATTTTTGTCATTGATTTTTATAATATTATATTTACTTGTATACTTGTGAACTTATACATATAATGAAATTAATGATTTAATGAAATATATAATTTACGAATGTAAAATGTCAATCAAAGCAGAAATTTATACATGTCTACATCAACATATATTGTTTTATTACCGACATGTACTATATACCTGATATTTCTATAATTGGAAGATATCAAGAAATATTTTAACAAAAATATTAGAATCAGGTCATTTTACTGAATGATTCTTTGAACTTTATAATCTCAAGGCTTTCTTATTTATTAGTTAATAAGCAAATAACTTTCTATATATAACATGGAATATAAGTTCAAAAGCAGGCAAGATATTCGAATTATATATTTAATTTATATAATCTAATTATTTTATTATTCTATTTTTTATTATTCTATTATTTTTTAACTTAAATATTTTTAAATGAATGAAATTAATTTAACCCATTTGCATTTAGTTTCGATTATGATCTGGTTTAAAAGTTTAACAAATATATTTATATATTATATAATTATTTTATAATTATTAAATTATTATTTAATTACTAAATTAGTTATTCTTTTATTAACGTATTTTTTAATTATAAATTAATAAACTAATTCATTTTAAACATTAAAAGAATAATATGTTAATATATAGTACTTAAATCGCTATATCACAATAATCCCTTTAATATTGTATTTAATAAATTTTTCAAAAATTAGATCCATTAATTGTAACAGAGCAACTATTAATGTTCATTAATTTATAAAATATTTTGTTTCTTAAATATTAATTAATTAAGAAAATAATTAATTATTATTTAATAATTAATGCTAAATAAAATGATAATGCTAAATAAAAAATAAATAATGAAATAAGGTATAAAGTACGTAGACTCAGTTATAAACTCACTTAACATCTTGTGTCATCTCATCAATTATCCTCTACTCTGTGATGTTGCCCAGGGATATCCCTTCATGATATTTGAAGCTGAGTATGACTGTATGGATTACCTAACTTTTCGTTGATACTATTTTTCATATTTTTCAATGATTATGTGATTTAAGTTTTTGTCCAACTGTATATGTCACATTTTTGTATAAAACCATTTTGTAATTTAACTACATCAACAATCTAATTTAAACTGCTTATTTTCTTACTTCATTGAATAAGATATTTTTAAGTTCTATATTTCGATGACTTAAACTTAAGTTTAACAACGATATTATGTTTGTATTTTCGTATTCAATTGCATTAGTTACGAATTTAAATATCTTTGAACAAATTTTTATTTTACACTAATTTCTAAAATATGTTTTCTCGTTACATAAGATTTTTGTAACCAAAGTTTAAAAGTTTAATAAATATTTAAATTTTAACTTAAACATTTTTAAATGAATGAAATTAATTTAACCCATTTTGCATTTAGTTTCGATTATGAACTGGTTTTAAAGTTTAACAAATATATTTAAATTTTGTAATCTAAATATTTTTATGAATTAAATTTATTAAATTCATTTCGTATTTAGTTTCGATGATGATATTTTTTATGAATTAAATTAATTTTATTCATTTTGCATTTAGTTTCGATGATCTGGATAATCGTTTTTCTTTGTGTAATAATGAACACCAAATCATTAAAGTTACAGGAAACAAGATCAGGTATATTCTGTTGATAGTGATTTACCTAGGATCGTTTTTAATATACCGCAAGTGATTTGTAAAAATAATATTAAAATATCAAAATGATGACTTTTTTAAGATTATATCACAAGGAGATTATTTTGATTCACACGTGCCATTTGCATTATCAACATATATTCTAAAATACTATTTTATATTTTTGACTCAGTTAGGACGTTACAGTCGAAAGCTTCTCTAACTTTAATTAAGTATTTTCCCGTGTTTATAATTCACATTATTATGTCTAAATTTACTTTTATGAAAAAGCAATTCTCAACTATATAAAATTTTATAAACTAATTTATTTTACAAATAAATAGTTACCTGCTACAAAGTTTTTATTTTTTACTAAAATTTCGTCATTTTAATTTTTCAATTTTGATGTCATTTTATATAAAATTATAAAATGCGAAAATTAATTGATAATCATTAATTAAAAAGTAGAATTAGGAATACCTATAATAAATTATATATTAAAAAATCATAAAGTACGATGTCAAAACTAGTTATAGTTGAGTTCGCAGTTCTTGTGCAATGATTATTTACGTATGTTCAATGGATATACTTGTAAAATTCGTTTATAGATTTTTTGCCTTAATCAGTTTTACTTTAGGAATATTGGACGTGGTTGAGTCTTTGAAAATGTTGATTGAATTGCGACTTCAGCAATTAAAAAGTAATCCTTTGAAACATTTTGAATTCGAATGAAGCTATTTTGTTTAGAATGTCATATGCCAAATAGTTTCTACTATAATGGATCCTGTTTCTTCCGATCATCTGTCAAACTTGAAGAATTACGATGGTTAACTAATACTTCGAAAGACCTATTACCAACAGGTTCCTATCATAACGCTGCAATTCACTGTGAGCGTAAGAACGGCACGTTGGCAATTCTTCATAATGCAGAAGAATTCTCAGAAGTTCTTAATTGGATAATACACAGTGAAAATAAATCTTTATCGCAATCGCAAAGTGAAAGAAGTAAAATTATTATCGGGATATCATTGCAAAACGGTAGTGTTTATAGATTAAAATATTCGATTATATATGTTTCTTAATAGGTAGACTTACGTGGAACAATGACGTCATACTGAAAGAAAACGATTTTGCCAAATTTAGTTACTCTTATGAAAGGGGTAAGAGATTGGAATGTCCAGTACTAGATATTTCTCTAACGGCACATGAACTGCCAATGTTTGTAACAGTTCGTTGCAATGAAAATCTGCCTATTCTTTGCAGAAAAGGTAATTTGATTTTTGAAACTTTTAAAGATACTGTAATAAACTTTTAGAGATACCACAAAAAGGGTAAAAGGAATTGGCCATTAAAAATGCCACTCCAAACTGAATAATAAGATTTACTGAGATAAATAAAATAGTAAATTAATATTTATATTGAAATAATATAAAATAATTTAATTAAAATTCTTATTTATTAATTATTTTTTATTATTTTATTATAATATTATCAACATTCAATTTATTAAAATTAATAAATAAATTAGTTTTTAAATGCATTTTATCCACGATAACTGTAATAATGTATTTGACCTTTCGACCAATCTCAGCCCTTTTTCAATGAAAAGTCGATTAGATTATTTTTTTAAATTATTAATTATTTTTTATTATTTAATTATAATATTATCAACATCCAATTTATTTAAATTAATTAATAAATTAGTTTTAAAATGCATTTTATCCACGAGAACTGTAATAATTTATTTGTAGTTTCGACTAATCTCAGCGACTTTTTTCATGAAAAGTCGATTAGTTAATTATTTAATTTAATTTATTAATTGTTAATTATTTTTTTAATAATATTATCAACATTTAATTTATTTAAATTAATAAATAAATTAGTTTTAAAATGCATATTTTCCACACAAGAACTGTAATAATTTATTTAACGTTTCGACCAATCTCAGAGTTTTTTAATGAAAAGTCGATTAGATAATTATTATTATTTAATTATTATTATTTATTATTTTATTATAATATTATCAACATTCAATTTATTAAAATTTGCAAAAAAATTAGTTTCAAAATGCATTTTACCTACACGATAACTGTAATAATGTATTTGACCTTTCGACCAATCTCAGCGACTTTTTTCATGAAAAGTCGATTAGATATTTTATCTCACTGTTTAATCTTGAAAACTAAGATTTTAGTACGAACATTAATATTATTCGACAAAATAATATTAATAAATTTATAGTCAATATAATTAAAATAAATACATTTAGTCTTATAGCCAAAATATAATTATAGCATCTTAATAATATCATATAATTAATTATTAATTATTAATAATTAATACTTATAATTAATTAATCCGTTGAAATTTGCAATGTTCTATAGACAACCGACTACAACAAATTTAAAAGTTTATCGTATCATACGGATGTGGATAATCGTATCATAATATGATAATATGATAATATGATAATATCATAATATGGATAATCGTATCATATGGATGTGGATAAAACGCATATCATATCTATAATGTAACATGCATTTAATTGATCATGTTATGGATTTTTTTAAGAATTCGATAATATTCCGTCTGCAACGTTTCATGTGGACGGAATTGATCGAAAATGGAAATACAGACTGAAAATAATATTTTTATTAAATATTTAACATCAAATATAAATATTAAATTATGTATTCAATTCTTTAATTGATATTTTTAGTTGTAAACAGATGTCACAACAGTCCGTGTAAAGTTGGACAATGTTTAAATATCAACGACACTTTCACATGCAAATGCCCAATATTATATAGCGGAGATTTATGCCAATTATGTAAGTTTAAATTCTTTCTTTTTAACCTCAATTATCAAAGTTGTATTACATCTTAAATATTTGCTGAAATGAACAATTTTTATACAACGTAAAGTTTTGTAAAACAAATAATCTTTAATTTATCGATACCAAATAATGTGGCATACACATTCAAACCGAATTAATATTGTTCGAATCTAATGTAATACATTAAATAATGAAATTTTAAGAATTGCAACAATTTGTAACGATATTGGCTTTCTTCAAAATCATTTATATAATTTAATAGATGAATTACCATAAATAAAATCAAACAGAAAATAGTAAAATACATAAATCAACACAATAATATAAAGAATAAATTTAAAAATTATTAGCGGAAAATTTTTATTGATGGATGGTTAATAAATAATATACTTTGTATTAGAATAAGATACTAGATAGTTTTATCAAAGGAAATTCATCATTAGCATGTATTTGGCCCCGCTGCTATATTGGGTAGAGGAGTTAGGGGCCGAAACCTAATAACATAGCAGTTCCTCCTAATGACCTCTAATCCTTATTCTGATACATAGTGATACATTGTGGATGGATAATATACTTTGTATTAGAATAACATGTATTTAACAACGCTGTTATGTTAGATCAGGAAATAGGAGTCAAAACCTGATAACATAGCAGTTCCTCCTGATGACCTCTATTCCGTATTTTCATACATCGTATGTTATTTACCAGTCAACTCATAAAATTTTTTTTTTAATTTTAAATATAAATTTTATGGTTACATAAATATAAATTATATAAAATCTCATATAATTATTTATTATTAATAATTATTTTTTATTATTTTTAATATATATAGAATACAATATGTAGATTCACTTAGCTGATCTGATTCGTTAGTTTATCATCAATAAAGTTCCGTAAAAGCTCGGTGATGTTTGCCTTTTAATGTTATCTAACGAGGTTAATTCCGTTCTCGCAACCACCTGTTTCGACGTTTTTATCAGTAAATTTCAAGTAGACAAAAACATGGTTGATCTAGTATGTATTATCGCCGTTCTAATATGAGTTATTTTCTCATAAAAATTCAGCTTCTACTATTAATATAGTAGTTAAATGAATTAGTTTAAAAAGATTTTATACTTGTTAGAAAACGAAAAAATTATTATGCAATTTAGGAAGACTAGGTTGTTAATTGTCAACAATACTCATGATTATTAATGTATTTATAATAGTCTAAAAATAGGTAGCGATGGTATGTGAGCATCGTGCTTCAACTAAGAAAGACTACACTTTTCAATTATTATTTACAGAGTTACGCCAAGTATCTATGTTGTGTATAGTGCAATTCCTAAACGTAGTAATCACGTATTAATCAATTGTAATTAAACTCATTTAATTACAATTTATAAATTGGTTGTTATAAGACGTGTTTATTTTTTTCAAGCGAAAATAGAAGTTGTATTATATTGTGTTGTGAAGAGGTCTTTATCTCTTCATTCTATTTGGAACCGTATTTGACGAAATAAAGAACAATGGGTTTAAAAATTTCAAATAGTTTTAATATTAAATATTATGGCAAATAAATTAAAACTATATCTATAAAATTATATTAAACTACGTAGTCTTTAAGCAATTTAAGTCACACATAATATATTTAATTAAATACTTTAAAAAGTTTAAAATGATAAATGATAATTACAGTGGATGGTTTGAATATCGAATATCAGTTTATCAAATTGAAGAGTAATTAAAAATTGTTGTAAGAATGTAAAATAGATAATATGTTATAATAAATAATGCTATATTATAATGCTATGTTATATGAATAGAAAATGTACTTCGTTTATCTATAAATAAGTTGTAAACTTGATAAAACAAATTCAATTATCAGATTATATCTGATATTTGTATATGAAACAAATGCAAATTAGTTACACACAAATAAAGAAAATACCGTAAATTTACATCGATGTATTATTTTAATTACATAACAATAAATATATGGAATTCTTAAATTAAAATATTAATTTTATAAATAAAATTAACATTAATTCCATATTTCTGCTGAATTTTAAAATTCTCAAAACTCATTTTTAAATAATTTTTTAATTTATTACTGTGTATATTATTTTTATTGAATAATAAAAGAGGGGTAATAAAGCACTTTCACTTCTTCAATGGTTTGAACAAATATCAAATGCACTTATCGCTGATTAAATCCTTATATAAATCTAAGGAACATTTATATATAGTTCCTTAGCAAACTATATATATTTAATATTGATCATGAATTAAATGAGTTTTTTATTGCATTGCTATCTTCTAACGATATTTAAAATCGAGATCTTCTATTTGCAATGCAGACTGTTTAAAATTTAATTTGTAGATAGTTCCGAAGCGATACAGACGCTGTCAGGACTCATAATAATTTTGACGGTATTATTGGTTACTTTTGTTAACTGGATCAAGGTAAATCGGAATGAGAGAATAAAGAAAAAACAGATGTAAGTTAGGTATTTTTATACTTAATAATTGATTTAAATGGTCATTTGTATACATGTGGAAGGGTGTAAATGATGCCCGTAGCGTCTTTGAGTTATCAGCCGTTTTTTAAGTTACAGATTACTCATTTTTCTCTTCAATTGATTTTCTCTATGTCTGTCTGGGTTAGCACTACCGTTACCACCTCGTATATGGTAGAAAATATCAAAAGGCGATATTTTTACACGTTATAATGCATTTTTTGATTACAAACACAGACTGAAATATGAATGTGATCTCGATAAATTGAATTCTAAAGTTACAAAGGTATGTCTACTAAAATCGTTTTCGTATTTCTGTCTCGGACATAAAAGACGTTCGACAAAATGGACGTTATTTGCTGATTGCCTTTAGTTTTCTAAATGTGCTATTAAATTACGGTAAGAAAATGTGTTGATGCGTATATGTTCGTCCGCAAGGACATTATCACAACATTTCAAAGTTTATACGGATGGAAATGTTTATCTGTATATAACAGATGGTAAAATCAGAAAGAAAAACAAAGCAGTTTTATCCTCTTTGAGCGCACACTATAACTAGTTTGCTCTTTCGCTGTTTGCAGAATTTGAATTTATCTATTCAATTCATCTTCTATATATTAATTTAAATTACGATGTTCCTGGGTAAATAGTATTTAATCCATTAACTTTTAATCAAAATTGAGATTTTGTATTTTCATAAATAATAATTTTTCTGGCGAAATAATTTAATCATCATTACGGTTAAACACGTAAAAAGAATAATAATTCATTGAAGTATTTCCGCACCATCTACTGAGATATGTAGAAATTGTCTTATAAATTAGAAATCAAATGATAAATTGTTAAATCAATGGCTACGGAAGAAAGCGGAAATGTGGAAAGACAAAGGAATTATCACAAGCATAATTGTAACCTAAAATGGACTAAAGTCAACTCGTTAACTACAAATTGTAAGAACGTTTTAGTATAAAAAATTAATATTCAATAATAATTATGAATTTGTTTCATAATGATCATTTTGAATAGATCATTTGTTTCGATTTCTAAACAAATGAACAAATTCACATATTTGCTACTTTACAGAGAAAGTTATGTCATATTAACTAATTTTCTTTATTCCAGTAAATATCTTATTATTTTAAATAGTTGATAATGATCCATTATTGATAAATAATTATTGGAGCTGGATCAAAATAAAGGAGGAAATTTTATTTGATATTTCGCTAATATCTGTGAGCATTTTCAAAAAATTACAATCATTTTCTCTAAGCTTCTCGATAACTGCAGACCAGTAGTCCCATAGAACTGTCGAATGATTTTAAATTGTTAATAATGATCCATTATTGATAAATAATTATTAAAGCTGGATCAAAGAAATGAAGAAACTTTTATTTGATATTTCGCTAACTTCTGTTAACATCTTCAGAAAATCACGATCATTTTATCTAAGCTTCTCGATAACTGCAGACCAGTTATTCCATAGCACTGTCGAATGATTTTAAATAGTTGATACTGATCCATTGTTGATAAATAATTATTGGAGTTGGATCAAAGAAATGAAGAAACTTTTATTTGATATTTCGCTAACTTCTGTTAACATCTTCAGAAAATCACGATCATTTTATCTAAGCTTCTCGATAACTGCAGACCAGTGGTCCCATAGAACTGTCGAATGATTTTAAATTGTTAATAATGATACATTATTGATAAATAATTATTAAAGCTGGATCAAAGAAATGAAGAAACTTTTATTTGATATTTCGCTAACTTCTGTTAACATCTTCAGAAAATTACCTAAATTATCTGAAGTACTGCTTGGAATATGCTAACAGAGGTTAGCGAAATATCAAATAAAATGTTCATTCTTTCTTTGATCCAGCTCCAATAATTCTTTATCAATAACGGATCATTATCAACTATTTAAAATCATTCGACAGTGCTATGGGACCACTGTCTAAACCAATTAGACAGTGGTTTATTAGACAATTTTTATTAAAATTATACTAAGTTCCCACCTGCTTATCACGTGAGGATTACTAAAAATTATATCATCACGCGCCGACCTCGAAAATATTCGTACGTAACGAACTGGACTCCAAATTTAAATCTATCTCGTGTATCCATTTTGTGTATTTAAATCACATCTCAAAGTTTATCACTCGTATGTCTATTTTGTGTATTTGAAGCCATCTCATTTGTCTTTAGAAAGATATTGTCCATCAAATTTAATAATTAAATTACAAAAAAATTAAATAAATTAAAATGCATTAAAATAATACTTTCTATTAAAAATATATAAAATGAATTTACAAATCGAAATATAATCCTACAAACAAAATGGTGATTGTCGTGTGCTTTCTTTGAGCATGCACGCAGCATTTCCTCGTTGAAAGGCAACACTTATACGCTGTATGAAAACCTGACCGCTTGGGGCTCCCGGGTGTTTCGTATTAAAAACAATCCAAAAAATTATTTTATTAAACATCATTTTATTCGCAGTATAAAATGTAATAATGTGATACCGTATAGCAATTTTGTAAAAATAATTATGTTATTATTGATATTCAATCTTATTAATCTTTTACTAGCAAAAATTCTTATTAAACTTTTACTAGCAACAATTCCAATTTGTTTAATAAAAATTAATTTTTACTAGAAAATAAATAAAAAGCAGTTACATACAGTTTATTATGTTTGATCTAAATACGCTCAAATATCAAACAGCGGACATTGTGAAGTGCAAATTGTCAGTTTTGAGAATTAGAACAATTGACACGGTGAGATTGATTGCAAAACTGTGTAGTTGCAAAATTTAATCAACTAATTTGGAACATGTCAATTCTATTCGCTATATATACACAGAAGTAGGAGTTGCATATGCTCAAAATTTCATTCATACGTCGATTACAAAACAGTATCGGTACAATTTCCTACAGGGCATTCTGTAACTTTGTCAAAGGAAACTCTTAGAATTGCTCGTTATTCTTACATTTGCTCACAGTTATAGCTCACATTTCTATACAGTTCATTTTAGTATTTATATAATATTAATTAGAAAATTTTTAAACGCTTGCTTATAATATATAGAATTAGCTAGTTGCTATAAAACCTGAAACTGCCTAACAAAAGAAGCAAATAGTCTCACTTTCCCTGTATATGTAAATTATTCGAATATAGATTGCGTAAATTATCAAATTGTGCATTAGTAACTTTATTATATTGTAATTGAAAGCGCTGTCGGCATCGAACACGTATTTTCGAATATCATTGCACAATATTTACGCTCTTTAATTGTTAGGTCAACATTTTGTCTTTACTCGTTGTCAATGAACATATGAGTAATTTCAGGTGTATTTTATCATTCATACAGGTATTCGATTAATTAGAAATAACGATTTATAAAATTAATTTAATAAAAATTTATATTAAACAAATTTTTATTTGTATTGACACTTTAAGAATCGACGAATAATGTTTTGAAATTAATAACATGAATAAAATATTTTAGATGCTGTGAGTATTGTAGATTAAGTCGACTTTGCCGTTAACAAAATGTAGTCAGTTCAAAATGTAGTCAGTTTAAACACTTTAATGATAAATTAAAAATAGCTAGATTACATTTGTAAATGCAGCTTCGCATTTTGAAATTAATCGCATTCGCCTAAAATGCTGGAGTGTTCGAAAATATATCGACAAAATGATATAATTTGAAATTGTTTTAGATTGTAAATATTGAAAAAAAAATTGAGAATAAGAAAAATTAACGTTCTCCATTAACTAACATTGATAACTTCAAACTATTTTAATCCGATTAGGCGATTTCTACATTTTAGAAAATGTAGAACTTTAAAATTATAAAATTTAACAGAAAATTAACATTTTCGTATTTTGTCAATATCCATCAAGAATTGACAAGAAAGTTTGTCAAGTTTATGCTGCTAACTCGCAGTCGATTAATTTTATTAATCTCTTTACTACTTTTGTAAATTACTTATGAGGCAAGGTAACTCTTTATTGTTATACTACTATAATAATCGAATTAAAAATTCAAACTTTATTTAAAAACAGATTTGATTTAGGATAAGATCGTTAACAGTTTATTAAATTAGTAATATTTTTTAAATGCTAACAGCGTAAAGCAAAATATAAAGCATTAACTTTATTTACAAAAGGGGTTAATTCTGATTCACAGCAAAATATTTTATGTGAGCGATTTTAATTTCCGAATATGCTAGCGATTCATTTATATATTTCTTCGTACTTTGTAAAAAAGGTTTTTCATTTCCTTTTTACTATTTATTTCCTAAGCTAATTAAAACTGTCATTTGATTAACAATCGTTTTTATTTTGTACTTTTTTGCTTTCACGCTGATTTGTCGATTAAGATTCTTCAAGTCATATTGACAAAATCAAAAAATTTTAAACCAATAATTGGTTTTAATTTTAAATTGGCATATTTATTTTCAACCGAACCATTACACGAATAAATACGAAACAATATTTTCTATTTGGCTAAATAATGGTAGCGTATTTTGATATACAAGTTTATCGTTTAGTTTAAATTTCTTAAATGATTTTGCTCCATTTAAAGATTTAAAAATGGACCAAATCAATTTTTCTAATTATGTGCCTAATTGGTCGTAAATTAAACCTATATACGAATGTTTTCCTTGTTCTTTTCAATACTTAGGTAAATGTATAAATTTAATACTTGTTTCTCCAACTATAATGTTGAAAGATAGTTTTTATCGTTTAGTTGCTAACTTACTCATATATACTTATGCATATAGAATACAATTGAATTGCTTCCAGTTTATATGAATTTTAAGAAGTGATAGATACTTAATTTTTAATAATATTACAATATTATAGTTAAAAGAATCTTTAAAATATGACCGTAAATAATAAGTTCACGAAATTATCGAATCCGGCGTGAAAGCATTTGGCATTCAAACTCACTAACGAAATTGTCAACAACGACTTTAAACGCCCAATTCTGTTAATAAAATTCGAGGTACAATCCGATAACGCCAATAAAGCAATTATTTTTAAGACAATGCGTTTCGACCCCATAACCAACTGATAACGAGATAACTATGGAAATAAACTAGGAATAATATTTAAATGATTTTTTTTGTTCGACAAATTTTAATATATCGAATATATAAAGAATATGTTTATAATATAAATTATATATGCAATATATAATATATAATATTGATGATAAATAATAAAAATCTATATTTAAACAAAAAATGTTTACCAATAAAAGGTAATAGTAGTGCTATTATAGATGACTTATTTTTAAGCTTTACAGAATATGAATTTGTTCAAAACCGTTTAAAAAATAAATCTAAATTATATAAAGATATTAAATATATGTTTCGTGTATTTAATTCTAGCAATTTTTATTCAATAAGTGAACAAATTTTTGCAGGTGCCGTATTCTTAATTAAACCAATATCAATGATAAAGAAGGTGTATATCTAGATATGAACATTAAATTAACATTAACTAAAACTACCATTAATTTATATCGTAAAGATGACATATTTAAATTTACAAAAAACATATTTTTGCATGAGCATTCATCATACCATATAATATAAAATATAATACATTAAACAATGAAATTTAAAGAATTGCAAGAATTTGTAACGATTTGTTTTTTTTTCAAAATCATTTAAATAATTTAATAGATGCATAGAATACTATCTATTTAATAGAATACTAAACTAGGTTGCTATAAAAATATAATAACAGAAAATCGTGAAATATTGTTACTGAGTCTACATATTTTATTTTTTGATACCAAACAGTTCTTCATATAATTGAAATTCTTCCGTTACAGCACGAATCTGTGGATTCGTGCTGGATTCATGAATAAGTGGAATTTGTTGATTCCTACAAAGCTTATGGATAATAAAAATTTTTTTGAATAACGTTTTTCTGCTACATCACATGCCAATTTGTAGTATCGATAAGTTATTGGTCTTTCTTGAAAGAGGCATATCCTTATATTTAACTTTATCCGGTTCAATACATCTTACCACATCTAACATGCATTACTTCATGAGATTTGATAACTGAGTCTACGTATTTTATACTATAAATATATTTAAAATAAAGATAAATACTAAATAATTATACGATTTTATACAATCAAATCAGCTAACTGAGTCTACGTATCTAATATAATTATAAACTAAACAAAACATAATAATGCTAAATCAAATTTTAATAATTAAATAATAAAATTAATAATTGTTTTTAGATTTTCTATAATTTAAATCAAGTTAAAATAAAAAATTGAAATTTAAAACAAAGATATGAAATATATGTTTCGATATATTGATGATATATGTGCACTTAACTCTAATAATTATTATTCAATAAGCGAACAAATTTATCCAGGTAGTCTCATTCTTAATAAAACCAATGTTAATAATAAGACAGGTGTATATCTAGATGTAAACATTAAATTAACATCAATTAAAAATACGTTTAATTTCATTCGTAAAGATGACATATTTAAATTTATAAGAAACATATTATTGCATGAGCATTCATGCATACCATATAAAATCTAATACATTAAATAATGAAATTTTAAGAATTGCAATAATTTGTAACGATATTGGTTTTCTAATGATATTGGCTTTTTTCAAAATCATTTAAATAATTTAATAAATGAATATTTAAAACTAGGTTACTATAAAAATACCATCAAACAGAAAATAGTAAAATATATAAATCATCAATAAAAAATCATCAATTTTAAATAAATTTAAAATCATTAGCGGTAAATTTTTATGGATAATAAACAATATGCTTTGTGTTAGAATAAGGTACACTAGATAATCAAATTTCATCAGAGGAAATACGTCATTAGCATGCATTTGGCCCTGCTGCTATGTTGGGTCTAAGAATATGGACATAAATCTGATAACATACCAGTTTCTCCTGATAACCTCTAATCCTTATTCTGATACATCGTCTGTAATTTATTAGTCCATTCATAAAAATTGACTTTTATTTTAAATTTCAATTTTAAATTTTAACTTGATATAAATTATATAAAATCTTATAATTATTTATTATTTAATTATTTGAATTTTATTTATTATTGTATGCAACATAAATATTCTTTGTATACTCTACTTGTTTACTCTAATTTTACTATCTTATACTTTTGATATTAAATTTTCAATATTTCGAAACATATATCTGAAATAAATTAAAAATAGTTGATACTGATCCATTATTGATAAATAATTATTGGAGCTGGATCAAAGAAGAAAGAAAAATATTTTTGATATTTCGCTAACTTCAGCATCTTTAGAAAATTACAGTATGAAAATTACTCAGAAAATTTGGTAATTTCCTAAAGATGCTAACAGAGGTTAGGGAAATATCAAAAATAATTTCTTCTTTTCTTCGATCCACCTCTGATAATTCTTTATAAATAATAGATCAGTATCAACTATTTAAAAAATATTATATTTCAAAAAAATGTTTAAAGTATATTTCAAGTAAATCTTTCAATATTTCTGTCGAAATATTAAATTAAAATTTAATTTGCTAAATATTGCTTTTCAGTTCAATAAAATTGAGAAGAACCAACAGGGTTTATTGCAATTCAAGGATATAAATATAGAAATGTTATACGAAAATAATTTCTTTTAAATGCAGAAGCCATTTTTGTATTTTTGAGTGCCAAAATCTGTGAAAAACAATGTGTTCAATTTTTGTATTCTGGTGATCCGTTCATAAACAGTTGTCAGTGATTAAATTTACAAAATGCTTGATATATTAGAAACAAATGTCGTATTTCTAAGATAACTATAAAGGCACATTCGGAAAATATAAATAATAATTATTATTTTTTATTAAAAAATAGTTTAAAAATAAAAAATGTGATGTGTTGATAAATCCGAGCAAGTTCAATAAAATTAATAATTATCGAAATAAATTTATTGTATTTAAAAATCTTCATTTTTGTAAAAATATGTCCAAATATTTAATTTTAAATATTTACAAGTTATAGTAGATTAATAAAAATGAAGTTGAACATCTTAGAAAAAATGTATATTATTAATGTCGAGCGTTTTAATTTTTTTATTAATTATTTATTATAATAAATTTTCCAAGGTTCATACATAGGCACATCTGCATTAACCGCACAGTTATAAACAATTTTCCATATATCGTGTTTGACTATTTGGTAAGTACTAGTATTGTTTTTGAACCTTTTTAGAAAATTGTTCAAGCAGCAAAATTAGATTTAATATGATTGAACTCTTATTCAATTAAAACTTTTGCAAAAATCTAAGTTTTTAAACAAATGGTTATAAAAATCGATTTAGAATCGTTCAATACTTGGCTAATCATGTTTAACTTATAAGTATTTTCTTCAAAATTAATTTAATTACAGATTTTTATATTTAGCAGCAAACTTTCGATGAAACCTACGACTGAAGAGAGAGCAAAGCAAAACTATTATTGCTTAACAAATAATACTGACCTCAGCGGATATTATTCAACGGCAAAAGCTACAAGCTGCCAGCTTCTTATACATTCACAAAATAAAACGGCTGATTCAGTGAAAAAGTGTTGTGTTCATACCAATAATACAGATACTTATGATTGTTTGTTCAATTCAACATCTGCTCAATGTCCATATGTATGTCCTCGTCATCAGCAGTCGTCGATATCAGCAAATCCACACAATCACCACTATCACAAACAACAGCAACCAATTATGTCGTCATCACAACTCATCACCGGCCAATTGCTTTCTGATGCACCAAAGATCAAAGAGTGTACAATCGAATTCAAAACTGATTTTATTAAAAAAATAAATCGCCTAAAAGAATTTTCACCTCAATCAGGGGCACCGTCTTTCTCTCGCAAACTAATTGAAATGTCTTCTGGTTTAATTAGTATTGCTTTATCAGTGCTTTGTTGCTCAATTATATACCGGGCAAGAATAAAATATTTTTTATCAATGCTTAACAGTTCCTACAATAATAAGTCGCACATTTCATCAAATAATCCAGAAAATCAAAGTCTATTATCCGTTTGCAATCTGTTTAAGCCCAGTTGGTTAAACAGCGTATACAAATTGCCTACCACTAAACTCACGATGCCATCATACGCGCTTCTTATCTTATTGATTTTTGTAATGACAAAGCGAAAAAATCACACTTGGCTATTTTGCGGGTACGGATCTGTACCCGTTGTTTTCGATCCGTTTAGCAAGATAAAGAGATTCGAATCAGCAGCTGTATTCGGTATATTGGCTTTAGAGATTTCACACATCTTTGATGAATTTATATTCCATGCATATCGCTATATTAGTCATGGGCCATTGCTCGATCTTCTTAAACAGACAGGTTTAGTTATATTGATCGGAGCACGATACTTCCCAATACTTGCCTGTTTAGAACTTAAACCTTCGAGTGCAATATGTTACGGGTTTACAGCCTGCTACATGTGGATGGAAGTTGGAGTTAAAGCTATACATGATATCCTATGTCCGGATCAACTTCGAACCAACATCCTTAATCACACGGAATCAATGTTTATTCGGATTAGCAATTTAACTAACATCGGAGATAATTTGACCAAACTAGGAACAACAAAATCCATAGTAAGCAAAGTGATAGCATCATCTACTGATAAGATATTTTTCAAAATGCTTAAACAATTTCCGTATTACGCGTTCTCTATATTTATAGCAAGTCGACTAACTTGTTTAAGCATTTTGACAATGTATGATTCCATTTATCCATATATTGAGAGGCAATGCAATCGTTTTAAAAAAGTAACCGGCAAATTCAGTAACGAATACGTATTGCAACAACAACAAAGATCTTCCCTATGTATAGACCAAATGCAATATTGGAAAGAGTATAAATATGTCCAATACCTGCTGAGAGGCAAGCAAAGCAAAAACCAGGATTTCAAACAGTGTCTGTGGTTTCGTATTGTCAATACGTTCTATTCGTATCATCCGTATTTTGCGTATTCTAAACAAATAATTAATATATACGCCATTGCATTTACACTCGTCTACTATTTTACATTTTGGACACTTGAGCAATCACACGGAATTATTGACAAAGTATTCAGATTTATTCGCTTTCTGTTTTTTTACACGTTCAGCCAATCGCTTACTGAGGATAAACTGAAAACATTTGACAGTTTTCGCGAACGTCTTCGTTCTGAAGTAGTTAATGATCTCCGCGTAATTACTTCATTAACGGGTTTGCTTTGCCTTATTCAGTTGACATTAGGTTTAAAGCAATATCAGCGTCAAATGCTTCAAGCTTACAGAGGAAATTTCCACGAAATCCCAAATCGTCGAATGTTCAAACCTGGAACGTTAGTAGCTAAAGCACTTCACTATCCAGGTTATATGGTAGGATATCTAATCTGGGGATACCTGTTTATGCTTGGTACAATTTTTACTGTTACCATTATAGTCAGAAATCTAATCCGTTTTTTTGACGTATTTGAATACCTAGCCAAATGGATTGTACCAATGGTAATACTGTTACTGATGAAATTCCTGCTAATTAGCGTGCTGAGCCGTACCGCATTTACCCAATGGAAGGGTCAAACCTTAGCCTTGAAAAATACCAGATGCATTTTTATATTTAACTATTTCAACTTTTTCTTCGATTGTTTTCTCGGTTTAATTATGTGCATATCTAGGATTTCGCAGGCTTCACTGGCGGCAGTGTTCCTCCTTTCCCGGCTAGATTACAGCATGTTTGGCCGATCGTTAGAACGCTATGACCGTGGATTTGCTTCGTACGTATGTTGGCTACATCTCGAAGAAATCCAAACGCATCCAGCTCTGATAGTCTTCTGCCAAGTGGTAAGAGAGAAAATAGTCAATCGGAGAATGGAAACATCTAAACTGAACCATCAAACACCAATGGAAAATCGATTACAGTATGAAAGACACTATGTTAAAAGACAATTAATCATTATGAAATATTGTCTGCTAATAACGCTTGCACGGAACGAAAGTCTGAGACGATTCCGAAAGCATCGGCTCCCTACAAACAAAGGTTATCAGAGTATTGGTTTGAAAAAAATTATTAGTAACACACTTAAGAAAATCAAAGGTTCTCCTAAAGATACATTGGAAGTGCGCTACCTTTGTAAATAAGAGAAGAAATTTTGTTTCCGTTTTGGTTTTTAACTGACTATTTTTGTTGATGCAAACGGGTACTGTGATTATTGTTTGATTTTTCATTTGTTTCCTTTTATGTATTTTTGTTGAAAGTATCAATCACAGAACAGACAAATGCTAAATTTCTCTAAAAATAAATGTTCTTTTAACTATTATTTAAAAATAATCTAATTCTATCTCTGGAGTTAAAAATGGGAGATAACTTTATTATTTAGTAAATATACGAAACTTCGTTCAGTAATTTTGATTGAATCTTAAACAATAATTTGGAATTGATTTTTTTAATTGAATTAATTTCTAGTAAGAATTCTAAATTTTTCAAATCCATGATGATGGTTGAATATAAGTAAACTTAATTTTGTATATTTACAAAACTAAGAAATAAAAAATTTTAAAATAACAATTTATAATTATATTTATATGCTCATTTACGTATTGTAAATCATTTAATTTGATTTTTATATATTGTAAGAAATGTGTCAAATAAAAATATCATACTTTTATATGCTAATGTAACTGTTATATATTTAAGTATTTTATAAAAAATATGGCTTATAGTAGCAATCGAGTTTTGGACTAAGAAGGTCACGTGACCGAATCATTTCATCAAATGAGTTTACGGTATCAATATGTAATTACAACAACTTGACACAATACTAATAAAAAATATTAGAACTTGATGTCTATAATAACAATGACCGTTGAAATTTGATAAACTCAATATTTAAACCTTTATTTGCCGACATTATAGGTGTAACACACATTTTAAAACTGAATTATAAAATGTCGTTTCTAGATACTACGTTCAAAAATATATATTTTTTAAAATCAAGTAACGTATTTGTAAATGAAAATTGCTGAATAACTGTCAACGAACATTATATTGATATCGTATTAGCAGTACATCCTCGAAGACAGTCCCGGCCAAATGCTTCTTTGGGAATCTGGACCAGCTAAAGTATTTGATATCGGATAATTTAATAATTAAATTATTGAATTACAATTATATTATTGAATTACAAAATTAAAATTTTTCTGTAATTAGATTGGAAAACAAAGAATAAAATTTATTTAATAATCAATTATTCGTTAATATTAATATTAATAAATTTATTAGCATTTTCGGCATCATTGGGTAAAAATAAAGATAAATAATTATAAATAGTAAATAATTATCCAAGATTTTATACAAATAATATTTATATCAAGTTAAAATTTAAAATTGAAATTTAAAATAAAATCAATGTTTATGACATATCCGATGAGTTTAGAAAATCAAAACCTTCGTCCAATTCTACTCTTGATAATATACGATCGATCGTATTACGAGATGCTGCATCGGTATTATACTTTCCGCTTTGGCTTATCTATCGTTGTTTAATAGATTCAGGAATTCTACCATCTAAGTATACGTATGTTATACTATTTATAAATTAAAAATAATAAATAATAAATAATTATATAATATTTTAAATAATTTATATTTACATAAAGTTAGAATTAAAATTAAACGATTATTTTTTCTGAATTGACATATAAATAATATAAGATGAATCATAATAAGGATTATATGTCATCAGGAGAAATGATATGTTATCAGGTCTCCGTAACGATTTCTAGAAAATGCCTAGGTAATATCTCATTTATTATATTTATATCTTTTTATTATACATGGCTAAATCTAGGTTCGGTGAGCTTTACGGGTTACATATAAGCTTCTAAGTTGTTATGGATAACTATTATGAGTTTTCGGTCTGGGAATCAGTACACCACATAGGCTGCTTAAGACAACTAGGGTTTGACATTAACTAAGATCGATGAGATTCTTCATTGCTGTAAGGAGCAAATATACTAATGGCTCTTTTTCTAGGAAATTTTCGTATATTCTTCCAGATATGCTATTAACATTTTTATTTTCTGATAGAGTTGTAGATGTTGATAAGACAAAAAATAGAAGTTATGATTTAAAGGTAAGTTTTAGCACACAAATTTTTTGCAAACAATGAACAATTTCAATTAGTAGAGTGTAATCATACACATGATTAAATATAAATAATTATATACACTACAAAAGAATATGCGTTCTACCACGGATATTATCAATATAAAATTAAATAATTGAATATTAAATAATATTAAATAAATTAATATTAAATATTAATTATATTATTAATTAAATGTTAATTGTTAATATTAATTACCAAATAACTGAATTACACAACTTCGACAGTACTTAATCTTCAATAAACCTCTGGAAGGAATTAACTAAGCTAACGCTCCTCCACGCAACACGCTGGTATTTAGCTTAAGCACAATGTACTTGCAAAACCTTTCTAATTACAAAGCACGAGCAACGCTATAGCGCAGATGTTAAGATTCGCATGTAGGTTTATACTTTCCTGATCGTGTTAATTAAAAAAGTTTTGTTGAAAGTCTTTCTTATTAATATAACGTCACTAGTAGTTTTCAATCTAATAATTAATAAGTAATAATAATGAATAATACTCCATTTATCACGCTAAAAATCAAAATTAATATATCATTGATATTATAAAAACAGACTCGCTGAGCTTGACTCATATCCAATCAACGAGTAGTTCACCATTGAGGAGATAACAAGTCATCAGATCCTGATAAAGTTTGTGTAGAGCACTAAAAATTAACGTTCGAAATCCTGTCTCAATATTGGTATAATCTATTTAATAATCTCTACAAGAATCTATTCCGGCTTTTGGTGTAAAGGTATCTTCAAATAATTTATAAACGCAAGGATGCCACAAACTCTACATATTCATATCGGCATACTGCATCAAATTAAAGTTATAGTTACAAGTTGTAACAGACAAGTCGACGAGAAGAAGATAGTAAAGAGATGACCTAAAACGGAGTCTTGTGGAACACCGTGCGATATGGAAGAGAGATTAAGAGGAGTTTAAGTGAACATAAAGGAATGTTTGGGGAGATAAGATGTGAACCAGGCTAAAGTAAGAACGAAGACACCATAGTCGTGACGAAGGCGAGATAGTAGGATAGAATGGTCAATAATGTCAAACGCAGAAGACAGATCAAGAGATATCACGATACAACAAAGTTTCATATCGCTGACTTGAAACTTTTTGACAAACGAGTTCGGTAGAGTGATTAGAACTGAAGACATATTGATAGAGGGGTGAAAATTTGAGGAAACAATGTATAGATTGATTTGATATAACACAAGACGCTCAACAAGTTTAGATAAGGTCAGAATAAGAGAAATCGGGCAGTATAAAGATGGGAACAAAAGATCGAGAGATGATTGCTTTAAAAGAAGACGTACGATGGCAGCTATCCAGGTACCTGCAAAAATGTAGCTATGAATGGAGCAGTTTGGAAAGGTGGTAAGGAATGAAGATATAATGGAATGATTAGATTTAAGTATATTCGTTGAGATAGCGTCGGTAGGCAAAGAGGTGTTGGAGAGCGAGCAAGAAGAAATTTTAAAAGTCCTTCAAGTATATTTTTGAACTGATGATGCAATCTTATTTTAGCAGAAAAGCTTATATTTGTCACGTAGAAGAGAGTGGTGAGAGCGTCGAAGATTTAAGTAATGAGCACGATGACTAGATATAGGAGTTTGACCATGTCTGAGAGAACAAAGAAACAGTCTATAAGAATGATGTAGAATGCGCTTAGACATTCTATAGTCATATTCGAATCAAGGTGAATAAGAGGAACGTTTAGGAATTCAGGACTGGCGAGGTAAAATAGAATCGAGGATGATGGAGAGCTCATGGTTTAAAAGTGTGGATAGACTATCAGCTTTAAAAAGGGTTACATGAGGCGACCAAAGAAGAGAGTCAAGGATAGCGGAGCGCAAGAGAGGAAAGTCGACGAGTTGTCATGGTCGAATTAAGGTTGAAGATGTGCGAAAAAAGATTGCACGGGATAGTGATATTAATAGTGATGAGAAAATGATCGAAAAAATTAGGCTAAAGTCGGACAGAAGACTTACAGGTTTTACGGAATCGGAATCAGAAGGGCGATCTAGAAGGATGTTGAAATTGCCAAGGGCAATTAAAGGTAAAGAAGAAAGTGAACGGTTTGATAGTAAATCGGCGAGTACATTGAAAAATAGGCAATACGGTAGAGTTGAACCTGGACGATAGATAATTGCAAGTTCAATAAGAAATGGAAATAAAGATTTACTAAGGAGCGATTCAAATGTAGGTAAGGGGAACTCGATGTTCTTAAGATACACATGGATACGAGTGAATGTGACGATTCCGTCATGATTAAAAGTTGTTGATTTTGTTGAATCTATGAGGGAAGCGAAGTCGACAAGATAAAATCCGAAAGGAACGTAGGTTACTGATTTCAAAGTCATCAAAATCAGTATGCCATGATTTAGTGAGACAAAATGATTGTTATGCGAAGAGATCGAAAAGTAAGTCAGTTTTGTGAAGAATTGAACAGGTGTTAAGAAGAGCTAGATAAAACAAGTGTTTTGAATCATTGTTGGTTAGCGAAGGAGATGAGCAGGGGACACAGGTCGCCAACAAAATTCTGGATGTAGGGGCACTTCACGAAAATTTCCATTTGCATTTTCGATGGCAATAGATGACCAGCCTTTACATCGACGCTTTTCAAGACGAGCAGTGGAAGGTTGAGCGATCTCAGAGAGTCAGCGATCGGGGGAATACGACAAGCAGAAGATGATAACAATAATATTATCAGTTGAGATAGGATAGTGGAGGCTTGGTTGCGGTTTCTAAGAACAGCTTTTATAAGTGGGGTACGATAAGAATTGAAAGCAAAACAGAATTTATTAAGACGATACTCAGAAAGTGGAGAGACATCACTGAAGAGAAATTGGTTACCGGTAAGAAGAATCGTGACAAGGAGCGAGAGCAATGCGGAAGCATCGGTATCAAGACGGGTTTGGGAAGAGGAATCAGTGGGCTCAACATTAGAGATAATAACACACCTATCGCGAGAAAATTGCTTAAATGGAAATGGAGGAGTAACGGCAATAGTCGGAAGGGGTCAAATACTCGGAGATCAGAGGGAGTAGACATAGGAGTTTGATAAAAATGTATGATGAATAGTCATATTAATAGTTGCCTCTTGTAAATTATAGCAATTAGAACGTGCAAATGACGCACAAAGCTCAGCACATGCAGATACATAAACTGTTTTTAAAGATGATGTATCTTAATCAGATCCATTTTGCTACAATCGCTATCAGACACTATATAAATGTAGGAGAAACGTGAGAGGGCATTATCTAGGAAAGTGATGGAATTTTGCCTAGATAGACAAATATTCACAACAAATAACTACGGCTTTCAACCTCACAAGGACTCCACATTAGCAGTACGTTCACTACAGGAATTCATGGCTGGTTAACTACGGAAGGATGATATTATACTCACTTGACTTATCAGCGGCGTTCGATAACATTAAGCATGAAGCCATCTTCGAGGCTCTAGATACATTTGAAGTTCCCTCAGTTTTAGTACAGAGAATTACTTCATGTATTTTAGGAAGATCTGCTAAACTGATTGATGGAGATGGCCCTTTTTTATTTCTGGATAAGGGAGTACCGCAGGGATCGCCACTCTCACACATACTTTTTTACTGGCTACAATAAAATTAACAGAAGGTCTGTAAAAGGCCGGTAAAATACACATTGTGATCTATGCTGATAATATTTCAATTGCCTTCAAAAGATACACATATGCAGCTAGAATGAACAAAATTATAAGAGAAACGATTGATAAGATTTCTCAGAGAGCGGAGCTTTTGGGGTTCCATCTTAATAGGGGGAAATGCAAACATTTGTTCTATAAAGTTAGAAAGAAATCGGCATTTGAACGTTATAAGCTATTTGGAATTAGAGTGAAAAGACATCTGAGAATTCTTGAGAGCTACTTCTCTCCTACATTATCTCATAGGAAGGATCTCCAATCTCCAATGTGCATGTAAATTGTATAAGAAAGGACTGAACTTAGCCTCAAAGGCTCTTGGTTAGCAAACTTTTGGGAGGCGAGAAACATTGCCAAAGCCTTTTGTAGTTCCGGTATGGTTTTCTATGCTAGAAATCGCCCGCCGGAACAGCGAATTCAATTTGTTGTTAAACTTGCGGAACAAATAACAAAAAAGAATTGGGGAGTAGAAGGTAGCATGCTTAACTTGGAGGTAGTGGAAACGTTTTTGTATAGGGTGCTGTGGGAAAATAGCAACTTAAAGAAATTAAAAGTTAACAAAAATAAACGCATTTACTTTCTAAACCATCTTTGGACAACGAATAAGTTAGTTACTGCAGATATTTTGCGTTTTTTAGGTTCCGACTCTGCCTCCTCATCTCCAAGCAAAGACACAATGATTGAAGATTTAATATGGCCAGGCCTAAAAAGTGAAGTAAGGCTTTCATAAGTTATGTCTGTATCAGTGCATGGAAGATGACTCACGTATGCAAGGGAATTTCATCACTCCGAAATGGAGTGATGAAATTTTAAGTTTGTTTGATTTGTTTCATTCGGCAACTTTTATGTTTAATATTATATATTAAACATTTATAATTAATATTTCTACTTTAATATCAAAAAAAAGATTTGTCACTTATAAAAATATCAGCCTGTTTGAATGAATTACGATGATACACGATTAATGAGAAATCAAACAATCACTGCCACCTTAGATCACAAAGTTGGAGGTATGACCAGTAATTATCACTTTAGAATTACTCAACGGTATGGTTTGATTATTTAAACTGCCAGAGGAATAAGTCCGTATTGAACCAATATAGATTTGCTTGTTCATTTGTAGTGAATTTGTGTCACACGTATATGTCGCGGTTATATTTAGGACACAGCAGAATCCACAGATATATTTTTTGTTATTTTGTATAAATAAATCAGCTTCAGGAACAGTAATAGTTGTCCACACGTTACAACCGTCAATACAGCCAGCTACTTGTTGTGTGGTAAATGTAATATTCGTTCAACGAACACAGAACTTTTTATTTTAATTTAGATATATCAAACTTTATCAATCAATTTTGTAAAGTAGTTATAAAGCAGTTGTCGTTTATATCAAATATTCGTTGTGATATATTGAATGTATTCATTATCGTTAATATCAAATATTTGTTGTGATGGATTAAATAGATTTATTGTTGTTAATATCAAAAATTCGTTGTGATAGATTGTATATTAGCTTCAGAGATTGGACTGCGGATACAAATTGCTTGGAGAAACTGGCGAAACACCTAGGGCATCCTATGCGATAACCGAGTAACAACGAAGTTGAAAAGACGCATATAGGATGATATCGTTCGACTAGCTATAATTTATGCGGCTGAGACCTTGGTAACAAAATCACAAGATATTCACAAGTTAGCAGTAAATGATATGATAATCATAATATGGTCCACGGGTATAACAAGGAAGAACAGAGTCTGCAACATTGATATCTGGAAGATGTTCAAAGTGAATTTAATACAAGACGACATCGTCAGAAAGGGTGTAATGTTCAGAAGAAACGAAAACCCTGGATAATAAACGCTGAAAAGGTCGAATTGAAGAGATAGGACGTAATTGAAGGCCAAAGAAAAGCTAGAAAGATTGTGTCAACGAGGAGGTTAATGTCCTCGAAATAGCGACCGATACAGGAGACGAGATGGCCCAAAATCTTGAGGTGCTGAAAAAGTGGTTAGTATCAGCGAGCTCTTTGTGAAATATAAGCTGAAGTAGATAGTTTATTATAATCAGAACCTACATGAGATTATCAACGTATCAATGTGTTTACTACTTTGAAAACTGGGTATCACAGTTTGTTGTATTCATTTATCGAAACTGTCACTACATATGATTGACCGATTAGCCTTAATGTAATTGACATTCTATAATTCAAGAGCATCAACGAGTACGCTTGTATGTTTTTGAACTTAGCCTAGAGGCAGAGTGGTTTAAATGAATTTAACTATATTACTATTATTGATTATTATAATTATTATTAATTTATTCAATAAAAACAAATTTATGATAATATTATTATATGTCGACTTCCAAGGGAGCTGAAGCTCGTAAGGAAGCATCACATCGAATAAAAAAAAACAGAAAAAAACGAAAAAAACATCAAGAGTTCACGAGGTCAAGCTTTAGGCGTTCTTTGAATTGCACAGCAGAAGAGCTGTTGATTACACCAGGTGATAATCCATTCCATCGTTTACAGACGCGATCCATCACTGTCGTGCAATTTGCTCGATGTTTTGAGCGATGCTTCAAACAGCTCGTGTCCACGTAACATTGAGGACTCACGAAAGCAGAACAGCTGCTTACACGGATGGTTAGGCACGAGCAGCGACATCCACACTAGTGTAAGATCTGCGATCAACAGATCGCATTCAATAGATCTTATACCCAACGTCTCAGGTCTAACTGGATAAGGAATGAAGCGAGTTGCCGGAACCAAGTGCGTGGCTCTTCTCAAAATGCTGTCGAATTCAGTCAATTCTGATTACAGTTGAGGGTGTCGCGTGAGATGCCTAGAGCATATGTGATTTTAAGAGGCTCGAATATACAATGCGCAAAGCCTTTGGCTCAAGTCGTTCAACGTTTCGATGAATAAATCCTAAAATTCTACGTCATTTTGTAATAATCGCTTAAGAATGAAGACGAGATTTTAAATTCGAGGAGATAACAACACCTAGATCAGTAAAGTGGTTTACTGATTCGATAACTGTTGAGCTGAATTGATAAGAAGTGGAAGGTAATCGCGATTGACCAATTCTAATATGTCGAAATTTACTAACATTGATTACTAAGCCGTGTGATAAACACCAACTACTAACTTTATCTAAATCTGATTGTAGTAGAGGATAGCTAGAACAACCACGAAATAAAAGGCACCACAGTTTCATGTCATCGGCGTATAATAGGCACTGGCATGTAACATTTTCAGCGATTTCGTTGATGTAGATATTTAACAAATTGGGACTAAGGATACAGCCTTGTGGAACACCTTGAGTGAGATAAAACCATTCAGAAAGAGACTCACCAACTCGCACAGCAAAGGAACGTCTACTCAAAAATTCACTTATCCAGAGACAAGCGTGCTCTGAGAATCCGTAATTTCCAAGTTTCCACAGTAAAATTGGATGAACGACCCGATTAAAAGCTTTGGACAAATCAATAAAGCCGACATTAACCGGCATCCCCTGTTCGACAAAATTGGCCCAGCTTTCGCGTGCTAATGTTAGATTAGTTGAACCCATGCTGTTTATTAGACAAAATATTAAATTTGTCCAAATGAGAAGATATATACCTCAGGATCAGTTTCTCCATCACCTTGCAAGCAATAAACGTCAAACTTATTTGCCGATAATGTTGAGGATTTACCTTATCCCCTTTTTTGAAAACTGGAATGACTAATGCTCTCTTCCACATATCTGGGATTATGCCAGTTCTCAAGGACCAGTAGTAAATATCAAAAAGCGGAAGATATATATTCGATGCAACTTTGCGTTATAATATACTATGAATACCATCAGGACCTCAACTATTTTTAGCCAAGAGCTTCGATAAGATATTAAGAACATCGAGCGGGTCAAAGTAGAGGTTAGAATCCTGGTACTGGAGAGAAGAATTGCCTATCGTAATGTTATAATCACATAGGGAAAATCAATTGCGAGTGAGACAAAAGTTCTTGGCAAGGATATTGGCAATGAAAAGAGGAGAAACCGATTTTCGCTCACTATCAACCAGACAGTTGACTGACGAAGATACTCTCTTACGGTTGCTAAGTAGTTGAAAAAATTTCTTTTGATCAACATGAGACAAGGAACATATGGCAGCAGTGAATTGATGTTTTTTCTTACGTTTAAGAGAAGTCACCCTGTTACGAATGGTAGTATAAAATCTGAAGGATCCGAGTCGACGCTTAAATAGTAGGAATGCATGATCACGTTCTCTGGCAGCTCGCTTTAACTTACTGTCAAACCATTTGTGTATGGAGGATTGTGGTTTACGTTTTACGCAAGGGGAAAAGGCGTGAAGTAGATTAATCAATGTTGTGTGGAGGAACGACCTGGCCAGATGAACACCGACTGTTCTAGCACAAGGACATCTTACTAGCCTCAGCATTTCATTAATTGTATCGTAATCCGCATTCATAACACCAATCGTTTTTTAAATTGACCAGACGCGAAATATGACCAGGTTGGATGATACGTAAAGTGCAGTGATCGCTGGATCCCGATGGCGGACCGCAACTTAATGATTCAACGACAGAATCATTGGTACATAGGCATAAATCTAGCAGGGAATGATTTTTATTACGGATACGAGTATTACAATGGACAAGCTGACAGAGTGTGAGCTCATTGAATACGTCAAGAGAGGCTGATGATTCTTCATCACACCCCTGGATCGCGGTATAAGAGACCCAATCGATATTTGGAGTGTTAAGATCTCCGCAGATTAAGGTATCCACATCGCCGGAACAGTGATGTTTCAACGACTTGATGATGAGTGGTGTTTTTGATCGAAGACTACGATAAACAATACAAATGCGATAAACTTTACCTGGTTCCTCCGTCACATCAATCCACAAAAGCTCATTTCCATAATCGTCAGAACACGACTCTATTAAGTTATAAACAAGATTGTCGTGTATATAAGCAGCTACACCGCTAACTCTAGAGATTTTTTGATCACAACGAACTATCGTATAACCGTGAATACCGACTTCAGAATCCAGAATATTACAATTTAACCAAGTTTCAGTGAAAAACAGCATGTCGAGATTTTCATGATGTACTATTGCTTTGATTTCATCTAACTTGTTAAACAAACTCAAAACATTTGAATAGAGTATGTAAAGGCCAGCTTTGGTAGATGTACAGGAAAACTTGTGGACATTCGATTTTTGATAATTAATACAATCGAACAACAGGATAAATCCGGATGATTGACCGTTAGTAGCGAGTTACAGAGTCTACAGTTGAGTTGGGAATGCGTCCGACACAGAGACGTTCGATATCCTGTAACGGAATGTTTCGAGAGCTGTTGATAAAAAATCGAGTGGATACTCTGCGTCGCACAACCTGAAAATTTCGGATTATAAGATTTTCTTCACCATTCATTCGACGCTCGGTCATCTCACGTTTGGCAGTAAATAACTGTTTTCTGTGATCTGGAGATAAATCTTTCAAAAGACGAATATTCAAACCTCTTAGAAGATGACTGTTTCGTAGTATAAGTGAACTCATTATGGTGGAGAGCAAGAACAACTTTGAGTAAATGAGGTCGACTTTCTGATTATTTTTTACCAAGGCGAAATAAATTTACTGCACGCAAATCCTTTCAAACTGTGGCAGAGCAATTTTGCAAAACACATAAGAGGATTGATTTAACTGCATTGACATCATGCTGAATACGTAAGTCATTGTTAACGGCAGATGACTCGATGAGGTTTGCAATAAGCACACAGTGAGCCCTATCAGAGAGTGTGCGCAAAGAAGCGTTAGAATTAGAAGGAACTCTCTCACTATTAGGAGCGGTATTCTGTGACGAAGATGGCGAGATAGAAGACAGCTGTAAATTTGGGCGGTGTGACGTAGGAACTTGCAGCTGAGCTAAATTTACAAGGGACCTAATACTACGTCGATTATCTGATGATGACGTAGAAATGTAATGAGGGGTAGAAATGTAAGGTGATTTATCTGATACGACCAAAGAAATACTGGGTTGCAAATGGTCAATGGCAGGAACATCAGAAGATTGAGCTGATTGATTGGGCAAAATTGAAGGATGTATAGTAATACCTGTAGAAGAGATGGGAGATTTGGCGTTCTTAGAGGCAATCGAATGCGGAAGAATTGGGCATCGAGGTTGAAACTTATTACAAGACGAATAGGCATGTGTGGACATCGCTGCATTGCCAGATAGTTTCAATATATTTGTCTTGAGACTCTCTCTATTTCACTCTTCATCGTATTTATCATCTTAGCAGAACAGTAGCCACAGTAGAATTCGTTGTCTGCAAGGCAAGATGTCTGGGATTCTGAAGTCCAAATACTTACCCACGTGTGACAATCATTGTTTGAGCAAAGGACTTGTTGTTCAGATCCATTGGAAACATCTCTAACATCAGTGTTGGACGCGACATGGTTGGAAACTTGAGACTGTTGTTTTTTCCGACCCATTTGTATATGGTCGTTTGATTCGTGTACGTCGGTCGTAAATCGGTCCGTCCCGTATCGGTTTCTTGTTGCTCAGTGCTTTGATTGTATATAGTTAATTATCAAGATAGTTTACTATCTTGATAGTTGGTATGGATATCTTGACCGTATGGATAGAGATGAACATAATGCATTCTTTTTATATAAACAGTGTTGATCAGTTGGCATCACCGCTTCTAGGACTCACAATTAAAATAATTTTAATATTTAAACTTACAATTACATGATTACAATTGATAAAACCGAAAGGCGAAACGTTTTGAAATAAAAAATCTTTGCAAATCCGAATATTGAATAGTATTTAATACCGATTATATATATACTCTATTTGGGATAAATACTGTTTTGATGATTTATTAATTAGAGTTTAATATTTAATTTACCGGATTTTGTTGGATTTGTCATATTGACTTTATATGCCTTGTTACTTGTAGGTGAACATTTATCGATCTTGCTTCCCAAGCAAAAATGACTTTCTAAAATAAATATTTAATTTTTATTTAATTAAGATTTAATAAATGTCAATTATATAATTTAATAATTATCAATAAATTATATAGAGCAAAACAATTTTTTTATAATAACAAGTTGCAGTACCACATGGAATAAATCGATATTGTCAATTTAATACATTTTTACTTTAGTTTATAAATTAATTTCCAGTAAGATTTGATAGCGGAATATATAGCAACAAAAATAAATCAAAACAAGGATGTCATACGTTTTGATATATTTCATGAATACTTTAACTATTTTAATCACCTTGTTTACTATGAGTAATGCAATCTGGGAACGATCCCCTTGTGTTTAATATTGCTCGTATCAATGACAAAACGGAAACGTCACATTCACGAATTTTGGCTTCGTTCCATAATTTCGTAGGATCTATGCAACATCGAGTATTGTGCAAAGCTCTAAATACATAAATCTTATAAAGTTTAATACACCATATTAACCTTCTTATTATATTTAAAAATGACTGATAGCTAAGGTTACTTTTTAACGGAATACAAAGCTCGTTAGCACTATTGACTATTTTGTGAACGTGTTCTTTAAGATCGTATACAGAAGATGGATGGTAACAAATACATTTACTAGATTGATTAAATATTAGCCCATTTTTTGGAATAACTTCAATTTTTGCTGGTTTGCTAGTATTACTCGTAATTTTTAATTGATGTCTATTTCTATACCTATATGGTCTTGTCCAAACAATATCGTCGCCGAAATTTTTATAGGTCATCATGTGATTATCCATTGCTCTCATCTTTTGCAGCGTACAGGTCTTAAATGGCCTGGCATACACTTTATACCCTATAGATTTATATATGTCAGCACTGTCCGTCATTATATCCAAATAAAATTTTACATTTATATAATTAAATATTTAGTTTCAAAGCGTTACCATGGGTACTTGAATTCATTGTTATGAAAACTTCAGCCGGTTACCTCCTTAACTAAAAATTAGTCCATCTTTGCAATAACTTTTATCTTTGCTAGTTTGTTCGTAATGCTCGTGCTGACTTGTTGATGACGATTTCTATACCTACATGGCCTAGTCCTTATATATTTTTATGAGCAGATTGAACGTTTTATAGACAATTTCATTGATTTACGAAAAATCTGATAAGAGGATAAAATCTAGAATAAAATTATGAGTAATGGAGCGTGGAGATTAAGAATTATATTGTGTGCTTAGATTCAAACGCGTAAGCAGATCAAACTTGCAGATTTTCAGTTGGGTATTTATGTCATTGGATGTACTTAGAAAAATGATCTTTATTTTGATCCTTTTTGGTATTAATTTACTACTGGTGAAGTGTAAAACATTATAATTGACAGGATTAATTGCTACAACTTGTTATGACGGTCTTGGAGACAGACCACGACAAATGCTACTTCAGTGCATTGTACAATAATGGCATAGCTTACAACTTTCCTTAAAAATAAAATACAGTTAAATGTTTAATAGACAATTCTATTGATTTACAAAAAATGGATATAAATACAAAACGTAAAGTCTTAAACGTAAAATGCATTAAAAATGAGAAATACGATAAAAGTGTTCAAAAATTGTCAGTTACGACTATCAAATATATTTTTATTTATAAAATTTTTAGAAACATGCAGCAAATTAATAAAAATAAATTAATTTCAAAGTAATCAAGACAATAAAATTGAAAAAATGAGAATTGAAAAAATTTTGAAAAAAAAAATAAATTTATTTTTAAAAAATAACACAAATTTTAATATTTTCCAATTATTGTCATATAATTAATTCATATATATATTATTGTTTCTAGATTTTGTAAAATAAAGCTTTGTAAACAGCTTAATTTATTTAGCAAATTATTAACGTGTTGCAGACGGATAAGTTACTAAAGGGAGCACTGGAAGCGTCGGTTTTTAAAATTTTTAGCGTCCATTAGCGACCTAACTACGAAAATAAATTCGATCCCTTAGATCAATCAATAGATCAATTTATTCAAATATTTGAAAACCAATTAATTAATTCATATATATTAACATTATTGTATGTTTCTAGATCTTGTAAAATAAAGCTTTGTAAAAATCTTAATTATAAAAGAAAAATATTAATAAATCAATTCTAAATTGATTAAAAACAAAACAATATATGATATAAAAAAAGCAATAAAAACACAAATATTATCTGTTTCAATATATGATTTTGTTAACACGAAGAATTAGATAAAATACAATAAAAAACCTAAAAATGCTAAATAGATAAAAATAATTAAATTAATTAAAAATCGATTAAAAAAACAAAAACAGATTTTATGTTTTCACACATCATTTTGGTAACACGTCGTATTTACGAAGAATCCGATAAAAACAATTAAATAATCTTAAAGATAGAATACGAAATAAAATACAGTAAGTGTTTAAAAATTGTTAGTCCTATGACAATTAATTTTGTTTATATTTATAGATTTTGGAAAGCTGCGACAAATAAATAAAAATCAATTAATTTCAAATCGAATAAAAAATAATAAACAAAAAAATTGAAATAAAAACAAATTTTGTTTTCACATATTCTTTTGGTAACATTATATCTCTGAAAAAGTTAATATGAAACCGACTGAGCCATTCAGAGACTAAATGTTTTGATTCAGCGCACAATGGTAACTAGTCTGACAAAAAGAGCCTAGGAACCGATAAACTTCGTTTGGGGTAGCCATCATGGAAAAAGACTAATACCGACATATCGTAATTACACTCAAATTATTACTTATTTCCATACAAACGTTGATTCCATTTCAGAACCGATGCTCAGTTTATAATTGAATACCATATTATTCAATTTATGAATGATATAGTTTTTAAACATAACATTTTGGAACGAATCAAATCAGCTAACTGAGTCTATGTATTTAATATAATTATAAAATAAACAAAACATAATAATGCTAAATCGAAATTTAATAATTGAATAATAGAATTAATAATTGTCTTTAGATTTTCTATAATTTAAATCAAGTTAAAATAAAAAATTTAAATTTAAAAAGTTATTTTTATGAATTGACTAATAAATAACAGACGTTGTATCAGAATAAGAATTAGAGGTCATCAGGAGGAACTGCTATGCTATCAGGTTTCGGCCCCTAACTCCTCTACCCAACATAGCAGCGAGGCCAAATACATGCTAATGATGTATTTCCTCTGAAATAACTATCTAGTATCTTATTCTAATGCAAAGTATATTATTTATTATCCATCCATAAAAATTTGCCACTTAAGAGTTTAAATTTATTCTTTATATTATTGTGTTGATTTATATATTTTACTATTTTCTGTTTGATTGTATTTTTATAGTAACCTAGTTTAAAATATGTATCTATTAAATTATTTAAATGATTTTGAAGAAAACCAATATCGTTACATATTGTTGCGATTCTTAAAATTTCATTATTTGATGCATTATTTTTTATATTATATCTTATGCATGAATGTTCATGCAAAAATATATTTGTTATGCTATATAAAAATATATTATATTTCTAATGTATATATATTTCTAATACATATTAGAAATATATATTATTATATATTATTTCTATATGTATAATGCATAAATGCTCATATAATGCATGAATGCTCATGAAAAAATATGTTTCTTGCAAATTTAAATATGCCATATTTACGATATAAATTTAATGTAGTTTTAATTGATGCTAATTTAATGCTCATATCAAGATATATACTTTCTTTATCATTAATATTGATTTTATTAAGAATGAGGCCACCTGGATAAATTTGTTCGCTTATTGAATAAAAATTGTTAGAGTTAAATACACAGATATCATCAATATATCGAAACATGAATTTCATATCTTTATACAATTTAGATCTATTTTTTAAACAGTTAGGAACAAATTCATATTCTATAAAGCTTAAAAATAAGTCAGCTATAATTGGGCTACTATTACATCTCATTGGAACAACATTTATTTGTCTAAATATAGATGTCAATACCATTAAATAATTTTGATTTATAAAAATATTTTACGATTTTAATAATTCAATTTTATCCATATATTTATATTTACTTGTTGGTTTAATTTTGGTAAGATATGAGTTATAGTTATTATATTATATATATGTATATATTTTTCCGAATATAAGATTAATTAATTTTTCTAATGCATCTTTAACATCTGCTAAATATAGATTTGTATAAAGCGTACTAAAATCGTATGTATTTATATTTTGAAAATTTATTCCTTTTGTGTGTTCTAAAATTCTTTTGTAGAATTAATATTGAAATAGTGTTTTATACCAGTATTAATTTCGATTACCTTGCAATATTTTTTAAAATGTGCTTTAATTACTTTAAGTATTTTATTCATATAGACAGAAAGTGGTTTTAATGTACATTTAAACGCACTACAAATGAACTTAGGTTTTATTGGATTTTTATGTAATTTTGGATTACAATATAATATAGGTATAGTTTTATTATCTAATTCAACTTTGATAACCTTTTTATCCATTGTAGAACAATGACTTGTAATAATTGTTTCAAAACTTAAATCAATACGTTCATATGTTGTGTTAATATTTAAATCATTATAATTAAATTCTTTCATCTGTATATCATAATAAAGCTTTTTGCATATGAAGACAATGTTATTACCAGCTTTATCAATAGTTGTTATAGTTATGCTTTAATTTAGTAAGTTCTGTATACATATCTTTATTACTTTGATTATTAAAAAGGAAATCTGCTCTACTTGTAATCGAACTCCGGTTTTTGGCAACATCTACAATTATGAAACTGAAGTTTATTAGCTCCCGGAGCACAGTTTAACACAGTCAGATATAGAATTATAAAAATGTATCCTCCAAAGAATCCTTTGAGAAAGCAAGCAACGACAACAAGAAAAATTCCGTCCGAATAAAATTAGGATGGTCCGGAAAGCACATGGTTAGTTTAAAGAGGCTAGGCCCATGCTACCACGTAAGCAAATTATCGGAAATGACTATTAAATAATATCACAAGGCAGCCGAAACGACTGATGGTAGTTCACCCTACTGATGAGTGCTGCTGGCTACCATCAGCTCGTCTAGGAGTGATAAGGAAATCTGCTCTACTTGTAATCAAACTCCGGTTTTTGGCAACATCTACAATTATGAAACTGAAGCTTATTAGCTCCCGGAGCACAGTTTAACACAGTCAGATATAGAATTATAAAAATGTATCCTAAGGAATGCGTCATTTTATAAATTGTTATTGCGAAAAATCGCTTGAAACTGTGATCCAGGAGCCAAAGCTGGCTACGATTGATTTTTAATCCATATTTGATGCTAAATAAGTGGACTTCGATCATCAGCTCCATCAGTCTAATGTATCACTCCGAGACGTTCCTAACCATCCAGCAGTCATCGTCAGTCGGATGACTGACGATGTTAGTATCACAATGACATAGTCAGTATCACATTATAATTATATATTATACTGTATTTATTCTAAAGGATCCTGGACAACGATCTCCGTATATCACATTATATATAATTGTAGATGTTGCCAAAAACTGTAGTACGATTACATGCAGATCAGACTTCCTTATCACTCCTAGACGAGCTGATGGTAGCCAGCAGCACTCATCAGTAGGGTGAACTACCATCAGTCGTTTCGGCTGCCTTGTGATATATTTAAAAGGCATCTCCGAGAATTTGCTTACGTAGTAGCATGGGCATAGCCTCTTTAAACTGACAACGTGGTTTCCTGGTCATCCTAATTTTATTAGGCAGGAATTTAAATTGCTGTCGCTGCTTGCTTTCTCACAGGATCCCTTTATCGGATACGTTTTCATAATTTAATCGCAGAATGTGTAAAACTGTGCTCCGGGAGCTAAAAAGCTTCAGTTTCATAATCGTAGATTTTGCCAAAAACCGGAGTTCGATTACATGCAGATCAGACTTCCTTATCACTCCTAGACGAGCTGATGGTAGCCGGCAGCACTCATCAGTAGGGTGAACTACCATCAGTCGTTTCGGCTGCCTTTGTGATATATTTAAAAAGCATCTCAGAAAATTTACTTACGTAGTAGCATGGGCATAGCCTCTTTAAACTGACAACGTGCTTTCCGGATCATCTTAATTTTATTCGGCAGGAATTTAAATTGGTGTCGCTGCTTGCTTTCTCATAGGATTTCTTTATCGGATACGTTTTCATAATTTAATCGCAGAATGTGTAAAACTGTGATCCGGGAGCTAAAAAGCTTCAGTTATATATATATATATATGGTATTACTGGTATTTCCTTAAACTAATATCAATCTGCATCTAATATGGATCCCAGGCGACGGTATATTGCAGACTGAAGAATATGCTCGATTCGAATAATTACTTAAAGATACGGAATGAATTGCTATTCGCAATCTCGAGCAATACCGATTCAAACGAAACTCTTATGATTACATAGAAAGAATTGATCCACTCAATCTCGGTTTCTTACAGTCAAGCATCCGAAAGTTTGATCCTCTGGTTGTTTATGATGGTCTGCATTGCAAATTGTTGGATTTAAGAGCTAACGCCACCAACAATTTAAGCTAGATGTCGGAAATGCATTTTCACAATGTCACAGAGGCAGCCGAAACGGCGTGTGATAGTTCATCTTACTGACGATGGCTGCCGGCTATCACATGACCGTCTAGGAGTGACGAGAGTTTGCAGACTGAAGAATATGCTCGATTCGAACACTTACTTAAAGATACGGAAAGAATTGCTATTCGCAATCTCGAGCAATACCGATTCAAACGAAACTTTTATGATTACATAGAAAGCATTGATCCACTCAATCTCGGATTCTTACAGTCAAGCATCCAAAAGTTTGATCCTCTGGTTGTTTATGATGGTCTGCATTGCAAATTGTTGGATTTTAGAGCTAACGCCACCAACAATTTAAGCTAGATGTCGGAAATGCATTTTCACAATGTCACAGAGGCAGCCGAAACGGCGTGTGTTGTTCACTACTGCGATGGCTGCCGGCTATCACATGACCGTCTAGGAGTGACGAGAGTTTGCAGACTGAAGAATATGCTCGATTCGAACACTTACTTAAAGATATATATATATATATA